>JZKD02S1795518.1:344372-355731 GCA_000966675.3 Picea glauca | reverse complement strand
TATATATATATATATATATATATATATATAGACTGACAGAAAACAATCAATAAAGGTGATATGAAAGGAAACTTGCATGCAATGCAAATGGTATAATACATGAATGCAAAATGCCTACTTACCTATACTTACCTGTGATGTCAGGTAACCCCACCTTGGTGGGGTTTGAGGAGGCACTCGTTGACGGGCACTGTGCATCGTTGTCCCTCCAATGTAGATAGGTAATAGGAGTCATTAACCGACTTTCTTCCAACCTTGAAAGGGCCTAGCCAAAATCGAGTGTTTCCTTTGACATTAGTAGGCTCCCCTTTATTGGCATCCCACATCCATACTATGTCCCCTTCCTTGTACTCTTTGATCTTGAAATTGGTTGTTCCTTGAACAACCCTAGTGTATTTTGCAGAGGGAGGTGGGTGAGATTCTGTTGTAAATACTTCTTGATGGGAAGGATGAATTAGTATGTCATCTTCTCTTATGGTCTCGACTTATCTGTCTTTATACCTATCTAGGAGTTGCAGGTGTTTTTATTTTGTGGACCTTTGTATCTGATCAAAATCTTCTTTTGTTGCAAAAGGCGTATCTTTCGGAGAATATTTGTGAAGATTTTGTCTGGTCTCATCATGCACTTTGTCATCTTTGATAGAATCACTAGGCTCTTGCACATGTGTTGTAGTCATAGGTACATTTTGGATACGCCCAATAGTTTCATCCTTCAAGGGTATATTCACATAATTGAGGTCCATCTCAAGAGTAACTCCAAGCTTTGAGGCAAATTTCCTAGACAATAATATCCCCCACACATATGGGATGTCTACGACCACTATGTCCACATGGATGACTTTCTCGGGGCATTCTTTAAGGAAAACCTCAACATTCTCAATTACCCCATGTGTGGGTATGGATTTAGACTCAAAACCACACACACTCCTGTAACATCGTGTGATTTTCAAACCCAGTTGTTGCATGACTTTAAAGGACATTATGTTGGCCCCTGCCCCTGTATCCAACATGTAGTTGTTGAGTCTTTTGTTGTTAATTATTAAAGTCATGAAGAAGGGGGGATTTTCACCATGTTGGACCCTGAAGTGATTGAATTGAAACATGATATGGGTGTCCATGGGTCCATATTATTCTTGAAATAAATTGTCAAAACACTCTTTGACATATGGCACCTTAATGACTTATTTCAGGGGAATGGTTACATCCATCTTGGATAGTGCTCCTTCAAAGTCAAAGTTCAAGTTAACCCTTTCAGTCTTGGATGTCTTAGGAAGAATCACATACAAGGATGGGGGTTTTGTTTCTTCAATGGTAGGTTGGCTTAGTTTCTTTCTTCTATACACCTGGGACTCTTGTTTCTTCAATTTTTCTTTTGATTCCTGGTCTAGGTTGTTTATTACTGCCATTCTGGCTTTCCTGGCCACTTCTTTTATGGCCTCTTGATGTTATTCAGTTGTGATATTTATCTGAGGTACTTCTATGATGTGGCCTATGTTTTTCACTTGTTGATGTCCACCATCACTGCAAGGACATTCATGTTCCCAATGTACCTCACTACATTGAAAACACCAAGGGTTCTCATCCACAATGTTGGTAGGCTTTAAAGTGTTTGGGACTTCTATGTCCTTGAAAGCATTTTTGTTCCATTCAACGAAAAAAACTACTCTCTATACTAGATATCCATATTCATCCCAATATTTAGAGACATCAGAGGTATCATCGGGATAATCACAACAATTTGTATCTTCTTTTGTCAAGGGAAAGGTGGGGAAATTTTGAAACAAGCATGGATCCATCGATTTGTAATCACTAGGTCCAAGATCATCTATTAATAATAAAGAGGGTGTTTGTTCATCTTGCTCAAAACGACCGATTTTTAATAGTGTGGGAGTCCCCTCAAAATATAATTGGTCATCTGGGTCTTGCTTTGTTAAAAAATGAACAATTTCGTGAATTCTTTTAACCCTTTGCAAGATACAGGACATACTAGTGTCTAAGTTGGTTCCATTATGCACTCGTGGGTCTTTAGACCTAGTTTCTGGATCCCTATTGGTTTGGTCAAAATACTCAAATCCGAGTTCACTCATATCCTGATTTCTAACTTTGGTGTGTTCAAGACAAACGAGGAATCTTCAAAATTTGGTTTTTTAAGAGTGGCCATACCCAAACCCTCGGATGGTTCATGTTTTCTTGAGAATTTTAAGACATTGTTGATGTTTGAGAAATATGTGCTCCATTTCCTTCTGGGAGGCATGAGTTTTACCTCAAGGATTTCTGGGAGCATGGGTTTAGTTTCGGTGATATCCTCATCACTAGATTCCCAAGGGTTATTATTGTGCGAGAGATTAACCTGATGGATGTAGTCTTCCAATTCAAGGTTCCTCTCAATCTCGTAAGCAAAATATTGTTCTTCTTCTAGGGTCGAGAGTGACTGATCTTTAAGGGTAAACTACAAAACTCCTTCCAACGAGTTCAAGTAGTGTTGGAGGATAGCTTCTTCTAAGAAGCTAGGTCACATATTTTTTAGGAGAAGATTGAACCTATCATTGAAATCCTTAATGCCCTCGCTAGAAGCCTTACAAATATCAGTATACTGAGAGTAAAGGGAATCCATGATTTCTTTTTCACACCAATATTTCTTAAAGACTTGTTCAAGATCTTTAGGGGTTCTGATGCTTCCTTTTGGGAGTTTGTTAATCCATCTCCTGGCACTTCCGGTGAGTGAGCTCACAAAGAGCCTTAAAAAGATATCAGGGTGTTCTTGTCCAGATTGGTGAAATTGGAATGCATCACAGAATTTGGTCCAATGAGAATTTCCAATGAGAATTTGGTCCAATGAGAAAACACCCTAAGTGGAGTCGCCAGGTAAGCTTGTAAGATAAGGCTTCTGAGGCAAGGCTTACCAAAAATGTGTCGTCGGAGGAAAATTGACTCAGTGTTGACTGACAACGGTGCCAAAATGTTATCGTGCGGTTTGTAGCTAGGATAAGAGGATATAAGATAGAGGGCCAAACTAGCGTAACAGGAACCAGTCCAACCTAATGTCACCACAATGGGATGGTTCTTTCCCTTTAGGGAAGTTAGGCCTAGAGGAGTCGTCCCCGATGACCTAGGGTTTTGAAGAGGCAAATGGCTAATAAGACAAAGATAAGGTTTCCCCCCTTAAAAAGTCACCACCCAAACAGACAGTCCAGACAAAGGCCAATTTAAGAAGTAAACCCCCAAAGAAGTGTACCTGCTTAGAACAAAGAAACAACAAACCGATATTTGCAAGCTATATCTCAATGGGGTTAGCACTTCATATAATAGATGACTATCTGAATAACATGTATATAAGCAATATGGCAATAAATATTGACGAAGTTAATGTTTATCAATATAGTAATGAAAATAATGTCACTTCACCAATAAATACTAGAACGATGTAGCATTCAATATAACCAATCAACACTTTATTTCTTTTAATGCCTAAATCACCATTCAATTGCTCTTAAAACAAAACGTTGTTGCATTAAAGATGAAATAACCAATGATGATGTCAACAACTAGGGTGAGTACGTTATTTAATATTTAGGTTTAGAGAGTTTTGAGAGTGTTGTAATCAAGCTTCACTTTAGCGTTAGAGGACTTTAGATCAGTGCCTTAGGGTTTAATGGAGTCAAAAGTGAAGGACGCAAAGGTTGAAGGAGGAAGGCTAAGGACTAGAGGGAAGAGTTTTGAGGTGTTTCTAAGGCAAGGCCTCAAATTCAAAACCCTAGGGGAGAGAGGCTCACTCCAATGTCGCTACAGAAATTCCTTGGTCTCTCTCCTCCTTCCTTAGGTCAACTTGGTAAAACAACTAGCTCAAATGAAGCACAAAATCAAGACAAGAGTGATTGAAGAGGGAGAGTGTTGCTACAACAAGGCTCTTTCATCAAAAACTAAAATAAAACATCCCAAAGTGTAGGTAACCTAGGCCTGGGACATCTTCTTCCTCTTGAATTCTAAATGGTACAGCTAGAAAAGGGGAGGAAGAAAAAGGAATGTAGCAATAGCTAGGCTCTCTTTTTCTTCTTCAATGGCTGAAAGTTTCTCTATCAGGGGACATGAGACAAGGACCTACTTGTGTGCTTGTCACCTAGGGTTTTGATTTGGAAAGATTCATAAACATATGCAAGAAATTAAACTACAACCATTCATTCAAGAAGTTTTGCAAAAACATACTTACAATTCATCAAGAAATAACCATGCGAACCCTACTTGTAACACCTTCCTTCAAGAGAAACACCACAGAATGCCAAAAAGTCTTCCTTCAACAAGTGTGCCTCACTTAAATCAGCCAAATACCCAAGATAGGGCACAAATTTCATCCCTCCTTATGGAGTGAATGAGTGATGATGAAAAAATGAGATTCAAAATCCCTCATTATACAAAACCTTGACCTAATTTTACATTTTAGGTCAGGTAAAAAGGCCGACAAGTCCATAATATCAAATCATACTATTTGACATCAAATTTTCAATATAAAACCCTAATCAAGAAAAAATGTAAGATTCCACCCCTTTCTAGGGTGACGTTATCCCCTATTAGGGCAAGTGTAGCCTCCATAAGCAAGAATTTAGCCCTATTTGGGCTCGTCCAAGATGCCACACGTGCCAACTACCCTGTCCATCTACCAACATGCTCATGATGATTTCATAAGCCTCTTGGTGATGTCCTACACCATCTAGAGCCAACGTCCCACTGAAATGGGGTCAATCCCCTTAGGTCCAGCTATGTTGGGGTGCCTCTGGTGGAACGCCCTCTTCTTCTCCTGTGCAAAGTCTCTAATCAAAATTTGTCCTATCTCTGCCTCCTGATGAGATCTTAGCATCCATCTGGTGGGATCTTCAGCACCATGGAGGTCCAAAATGATCATCTCCCTATGTGTACCGGTCCAAATGGTAGCTTTCCGTCGGGTATGGTCCTGCACATCAAAGGCTACACCCTCCATGGGATCATTAGTCACATGGATCATAGAAATGTCAATCACATCTCATCATCAACATTATTAAACATATTCACAAAATACCTAATACATCAATCAATATCTCAAAGACGTTACACAAGCCTACAATACAAGTCTGAAGAAAAAGACAAGGTGTCATATTGGGCTAGTGCCCACAGGAAAAGGAAATTTCCCGAAAAGACCCCATCCAAGCCATGTAAGTGGGTGATGTGATCAGAGGATGTCCAATCATGTGGGTGCAGTGAAAGGCCAAGGATGCAAAATTGTTACCTGTGGGTGCCTTTGTAGAAGGCGAGTTGTACCTGTCATGGATGCATTCTTTCCAAGCCCATTCTAGCGTTTATTCCTTTTTTTATTATTTTATTCTTTTTCATTTTTTTTTTTGTTCAAGAGCTAACCAAGGGACACTACCTTGACATGGTGACTAGAGCTGAGAGTGTTACCCACAAGTACTTTTTCATAAATGAGAAGGTTGGCTCGTGATGAGACCCCCTTTCCCTTGTCCATGGAACCAAGGGTCACTGCCCTAGCGTGGTAACCAGGTGGTGGCAATGTCATACTGCTAGGTACCCATGGTCCTAATAGGTTGTCTTGTGATGAGACCCCCTATCCTCTGACTAAGTATTGTTTTATTATTTTTCCGAGTCCCTCTTGTTTCTTGCTGAGAAGCCTTTTATTACTTTCTTGGGTATCCCTGGCGAAGCATCTCGAGGTTTTATTCTTAGGATTTTATCTTTTACCTTATTACTTTTACCTTCTGGGCCTTTAGCCCCTTCCTCCCATGAGGTAAGGTGAATTCCTAACAATAGGTCAACCCAATGCCCGAACAAGGGGAAAAGGATAAGTGAGTGGGAAGTAAGATGAAAAGGTGGTGCTATAATGGGAGCGGACGATGGATTTTCAGAAATCCCCCAGTGGAAAACCAAAACCTATAGATACAGGCTTGCTACGGCACCCTGTCAACCCCCCCAAACATGTTCAAGTCTGTCCACTATTCAATGCAACTGGTCTCACTCAATTTGGATACTATAGGAAGAATTTATGATTGTTTTACCTGGAACACCTGCTTGAGACTAGTCAATAGGACTAGTCATATACCCTATCTTCCATAGGGTGTATCTACAAATTTACGATGACCCAGAAGATGAAATTCCTACCATAGATACCTTACTAATTTCTTATCATAGTCTCTGGCGTTCAGGTTCTGAAATGTTACAGAAAAACGTTTATAGCGAAAATTCTGCAATGACTCAGTTCAATATTATTCCAAAACCCTATCTTACAAAGGTTGTATCTCCAAAAGTGTAAGGCCTCAGACACTAAATTTTTAACCCAATGTACCTTGATCTATCTAATAAATATCATCCAAGACGTTCCTTCTGAATCATTGTAGAAAAAACGTTATAGCAAAAATTCCACTGTGTCTCAGATGTAGCAGCAAAACCCCAAGACCTTGAGCTCTGATACCATATATTAAGAACCAAATATCAATATAGCATAGAAAAACCTCAGAATAAGTAATCAACGCCTTGAAAAAGAGATAATTTCAAATAATAAGCCTCTTCGAGGGGGCAACCACCTTTTACCCCATATAAATGTTCAAGTACAAGATGATTCCAAATGAAAATCTCTCCTTGGTATATATAGGAGACTACGAGGTATAATTACAACTAATGGAATAAATCCAACATAAATAAAATAACATTACTAATGTAATATGCCCCAATTAAGGGGTAATGAACCAATATTATGGCTTAGCACACTATAATAACAAGATGATCAAATTACTTCTCTAAATCTATTTTTAGATAACCTAGGGGACTTCTAATATACCCTATGGTACATGGAAGTAAAATTCCATATATAGGTGTTGTCCCACGTGGTACCATTGAATGGATACCAATAAAGGTTACAAGGGTGTCCAACTAGGAGAAATTGATTGTATTTCCTTTGTGCATTCTTCCACCACCATATATTTACCTATTGAATGAAATATCATTGTTTTATTTATAGATTCTAGAATACGTCTCTAGCCTAACAATAATTCTCTAAAATATGAGCTCATAGAAGTTCTCTAATACCACCTACGATGTTCTCTATTAATAAATTGGAATATGCATAGTAGAGATAGTATATTTTACATAGATTTATTGTAGAAATGACAAATTGCAACGAAAATACCCAAATAAAGAACAAAAATACCAAAAAATGGCATACCTTTATTGATGAGAGAAATGTTCACTTTCCTCTTCAAGGGGGAAGCATCTAATTAAGAAATGATGTGATTAGAATATTATTCAATAGGCATATCATTACATTCCTTCTACTTATTTATATAGTTCTATATACCAACTAGGATCATTCTAGAGAAGGAACTTTCTAGAATGTCGAACCTTGTAGTAAGCCTTATTACAATTATTACTTTCACACAACAACATGGGCCTTATTTACTAGAGGTGGGATCCGTACATAGAAACCTATATATCTACTTAGGTAGTTAGGGTAGGACTCAAATACTTTAATTTATATGTTTCACATATGGCAATGAAGTAGATATCACAATGACATCCATTTTGCAACAAATTGATGTTCCCACTGATGGATGCCTATGATTTTCCATACCCAACTTTTCCTTTTCTCTTAGTTCATTATTTTTTCAAGTGTTTTATCCTTCCTTTTACACTTTATTTCTCAATTATGTATGTTTCCATATTCACAAGGATCAAATACTACTATAAGTTGAAAATAATTATCTGTCCATTCACACAAAACATTAAAAAATGATTGAAACTATAATATTTATAGGGAAATGTATCCATTCTTTGATACAGGCCTTGATTTTTAAAAAATAAGGTTGGGCCTTTTGTTTTTATTTATCTTATAAGTGTAGGAACATGTGTGTGTTATTAGTGTGCATGCATCAATAATACATGTGTGTTAATAATGTGCATGCATTAATAACCCATGCACATTCCAGTTACAATGGATGAAAAAACAATCATTATAACATTAGTTAGCTATGGGTGCCAATAGGGAGAGTTCCAAATTAAGAATAAACATGGTCAAGGGAGGTAAATAAGGGCCTAAATGCATAAAAATGTTTAAGAGGGGTAAACAAGGGCTTGTATGCCTAATCATGGTTAAGGGATTAAACAATAGCCTGGATTGGAATGGTTTTTGACACCTAAACATGATAAAGGGAGTATACAAAGGTCTTAATTTCTAACTAAAATTTCTCAAGCTCAAGCACCATTAAAAAAACCTAGATACAACAACATGAGCCTTCACTAGGGAAGATTTCTCTTAGGAGTTGGATATGGGTGTCATTAAGTTTCATGAAAGATGGATGGGTCTTGATGCCTTGACCATATTCATTGTAGGAAAGAAACATCCTTAGGTATTTGACAATATTTGAGGGAGGGAAACAAGATACTCTCAACCTAAGCCTTTCTTCTTAGGATCAAGAACAATGGATGAGTCCTTGAACCTCCAAATTTCATCTTTGATAGTTTATAATCACCTCTAAGGGTGCTCTGGGAACCATCACTAAGTTAGCTCTGCACCAATAATGTGTCTATAGGTTTACCCAATGTCACATGAGGAGAATAATTGTCCTTGTTCCCTAAATAATTATTTTTAGGCGTGATCACCATCAATAACACATACTACCTGTTAGGACCCTACAATGCACCTTTTTACTCACACTTGTTTCTACCTTTACACCCTTGTTTCACTCACATTTAAACTCACATTATCACCTTACCCTATCTTTCCAAAGGTATACAACGTCTCTTCTCTTTACTATATGTTTAATCTATTTTTCATATAATTTTACATTACTCTCGTACTTAACCATTGATTAGAAATGTATAAGTGTTGAAACAGTTCAAACTACAGATTAACATTGAGGCATGTTGCTGAAACAGTTAAAGCACGCAAACCCTGTGGCTTAAATAGTCTGTGGAATACGATGCTGAAACAACAACTCACACATAAGAAGTTGTTACACTCTTCGTGGTCTACGATGCTGAAACAACAACTCACACAGAAGAAACGGTTACACTCTCTGTGGTCTACGATGCTGAAACAACAACTCACATAGAAGAAGTTGTTACACCCTCCATGGTCTACGATGCTAAAACAACAACACAAAGCTGTTACATTGACCACAACAACTGCACCTTGAGCCAGAATTAACCATCATTGCCGCGTGCCCACATGCTGAAACAGTCAGAACACAAATCCCGTTGCTAAAACAACCCACGATTTGCGATGTTGAAACAACATACAATAGCAGTAACGAGAAGACAAATAAAGAAGCTGTTACTCCAACTGAAACAAAAACACCCCACTCAGCACCCTTTCAACTATTGTAATAACATTCTGTTACGGGAGACTAGGATGTCCTATCCCAGTATAGAGATTCGATCTGACTAAGAATAGGACTCAGATGTACACATGTAATTGGATGATCAAATTGTATCGAGGGGATTCTCCTCTTTAAATAAGAGGAAATCATCATTAGAGAGGACCTTCATTTTAGCTAAGAAAGGATTTTACAGAAAAGGACGTGTTTTACTTCAGATTGTAATATGATACAGTTGACAAATGAATAAAAAACTATTCTGAGCATTTCTCTCTAGTTCCTTTCATTTCAGGGGAATCTTGTGAGAAGGGAGGGCCCACCTTCTCCACAAGATTCACCCATTAGCTTTGTAGTGTGTTAGTGTTATTTCTGTTCATGCCTTGATTAAATTATGTTTTGCTGAAACACTACTTTACTGAACTCTGCTTTACTGATTGTTACATTGTTTTTATATGATTCATTCTTGGGTAATTGTTAATCATTCTAGTTAGCAATCATGTTTGGTGAATTTATGAAGGAGTGATAATCAGGGACAGGTGTTGAAGATTCCTTCTTGGGGAATAAGGTCTTGTTCCCTGTTAAGAGATAGTTAGCCTTCCGTGTGTGTCAATCATTTCAATTAGTAATGAGTTCATGAAAGTGTGCTAATCGGAAATAGGTGTTGAAGATTACTACTTGGGGAATAGGGTCTTGTTCTCTGTTAAGAGTTAGTTAGCCTTTAGTTTGTGTCAATCATTTCAATTAGTAATGAGTTCATGAAAGTGTGATGATCAGAAACAAGTGTTGAATATTCCTTCTTTGTGAATAGGGTCCTGTTCTCTGGTTACAGAATAGTTGGTCTTTCCTTTTTGCAGTGTCCTGAAAGATTTCTTTTCCAGGTTGTTATTTTCTTAATGTAATTCATGATTATTTGGACAATTATTTCTTTAAACATTGAACTCTGCAATAGGTAGATTGCTTTCCTGTAATTCAAGTTAGAACTTCAGTTTGTTCAAGGCAAGAGTGTGATTAATATGTTTTTACTACAAATCTAGCTTGCTTTTGAGATTGAGCATATATAGTGTGTGATTACCTTTGAAATAAATAGACTTCCCTGGGTTGACAATTTATGTAGCACTTGATTGTTTAGTTAAATAAGCAATTATAGTGACCAACATTTTGGCGTCATTGTCAGGGAAGGTAATTATAGATTTCAAAAGTACTTATGATTTTCCAGATACAAAGATTGCATGAGAGGACGTGGAGACCCCAAAGACACTGACCCTACAGGTGGAAGGGGAAAATGAAGAGGAGGAAGAAAGACTTTTATTGACGAGATTATATCAAAGTCTAAATCTGTTGCTCAACGACCAAACTCTCGGAAACCAAAATCCCAACCTTCATTTCAAGCAAACTTTGAAACGAGGAAAGAAGTTTAGAGTCCTGAGAAAGTCAAGAAACCAACGGGAAACATTGAGGACAGAGCAAGTGCAACAGGGGAGCAGACAGAAGAAAACATGGATGAGTACAATGAATAATTGCATCATGAAGAACACAGGTCCTGAAGGAGAAGTAAATGATGAAAACTCTTTCTCCACATTAGGATTTCCTATTGGTGATATTCCTAGAGGGGTAGCCCCCATGAAGAACATTCCACTCTCAGCACTACCTAACTTTCATGGTTTGTCTTTAGAGGATCCTGATGAATTCCTTTTTGAGTTTGATATATTATGCAGAAGTTATGATTACATTTCCAATGCTCAAAAATTAAAGCTATTTCCAGCAACATTGAAAGGAAATGCACTAAGATGGTTCATGAGTCTTGGAGGCCATGTAATCACAACATGGGACCAAATGAAATAGAAATTTCTAAATAAATACCAGGACTATTGTTGAACAAGAGAAAAAAGGTAGGAACTATTTAAGATGATGCAGAAAGAGGATGAAAATCTGGAGGACTTTGTAGAAAGGCTACAGTATAATCTACAAAGATCCAGTCACCCCAATGTAAGTAAAGATATTCTTAA
>JZKD02S1795518.1:320903-332561 GCA_000966675.3 Picea glauca | reverse complement strand
TTTTGAGATTGAGCATATATAGTGCGTGATTACCTTTGAAATAAACAGACTTCCCTGGGTTGACAATTTATGTAGCACTTGATTGTTTAGTTAAATAAGCAATTATAGTGACCAACACTACCCACAGAAGCTTCTACAAATATGGTTTTGAATGCATCCTTAAATCAAAACATGAGACCCTTGTAGAATATCTCTATCCTAGTAGAGTGATACAAGTGCATTGATTAAACTACAATAGATGATTTGAATGAGAATGTGTCTTGGGCCCACACAATGGATCATTCCTCTATCTACGGTCAAGGTTATTTAGCACTTGAGTTATATAGTAGTGCCATGAGTAGGTTTTTTTCATTGGTTTGATGTCTAAACATGTTTCAGGTTCTTTAGACACTTAGAAGTTATTTAAGACCAACTTGGTCTATTGTGTCATTAGGTAAAAGTATGTTTCTTAGTGTGTTTCTTTAGTATTCATTTGTAGTTAGGAAATCCTATGGTCACGATATGTTCTCAACATAGAGTGATCTAATGGTTCATATTTTCCTCGATATTAGCAACTACATTCATTTGTGGCTTAACACATAACTAGTCCATGATCTCTATTCAAAGAGCATGGTGGGTCATTTACTGATGATGAATTGTGGAAAACTCTCTTGTAAAATTTCTCTATAAATTTCTTTTTCATTAATAAATTTATCCAAGTGGCCACATTGGTTGGGGTTGTGGATGTTTCCTCGTAGGGGTTTTACCACATGAAAACAATGGTGTATTGATTTTTGATCTAGTTGTGTGAGTGGTTACTAAAGGAGTTCATTCTCTGTTGGAATAACTGTTTCTTCGAACATGGTATCATAGTGCATATGAAGACCCACTCCCATTGTAGATCGAGATCATGAAGTCATGTTGCCCCATCTCTGGTTTCTACCATTTCCATACATTTATGGGCCAAGAGGACTATTCCATTGGACCCAGAGCGATAATTTTAGTTAGGAATGTTTTTTAATTTCACTCAAAAAGGTTTACAATCTCCCAAGATATGACCATTTCAGTCATATCTGAAGGTATAAATCTTGGATACACCCTTTTAAATTTCTGTAGAGTTATTATTTTAGTTTTATTTCAGTTCTCTATTTTTTATTTCCAGGTTTCTACTCTTTTGGATGTGTATGCTCTTTTACCTATACCCTGTATGATCTCGACAAATCAAAAACAGATCGGAAACAATTTTCCTATCTATGTATGTTCTTTTCCATGCACTTTGTGCGATCTCAGTAAATCATAAATAGAGGGAAATTTGCACTTTTTGGGTAATCTAATCGAGATATAACCCTTGTTGTCATTGAGAAGTGAAAAGTTTTCATGTGTGAAAAGAGTTTTTAATGAGCATGCTCTCCAAGATCGTCTTCAACAACAACAACAACAACAACAATCCTCCTTCTAAATAATACAATATATTTTTCACTAGCTCACTTGGTTAAAAGTTGATTTATTAAAGTTATTTATTATGCATGCAACTTTTCTTTATAAAGTAACTTCATTGTAAAAGTAATCCCTGCTTATTCTATAAAACTTGGTCACTTCATAAAAAAATTATTTGTAAAATTCAGGTTATTGGGAGGGTTATCACCACATGGACCAAATTATACTTATCACGTGGCTCTTTGGTTATCATTTATGCATTTTTCTAAAAGGGCATGAGTTTCACATCCGAGTCCATTTTTCAGTGCCTTCTTTTTTTTAACAACCTAATTTTTCCAGGTCTTTACCTCTAGACCATAATTTTTAGTTTTTAAATGCATATTATCTGCACATTTAACATGGATTCTTAGGTAAATGTATTGAACCTGCACACAATATATATATCTAAACAATAATACATACATTTGAAGAGAGAATTTGAGAAAGAAGAAGGAGAGAAAGAATAGAATAATTCTCATTAACCGTAATGAATAATGAATAATTTACACATGATATACTTTGTATAACTCAACCAATGCACACTGGAGGAGAAACAATGCACCATAGTGGTGGCCTAGAGTGATTTGGAAACACACCATTAGTTACGGGAGTGAACTGCCACCCAGCTGAGTTAACTAGTCAACTAGTCTTCAGTTAAGTAACTGAACACAGAGTAGTGAGGAGTAGATCAAGGAATAAATGGTAATGTTCTAGTCTGGTGATGATACCAAGGCAAGTGTGCATTATCATGGTGATGATCCCATTGTTGCATGGTGGAAAAACCAATGCAACATCTAAACTCAACTCAACTAGTCAAGTTGAATTAACAACTGAAAGAGAATATTTTCCAGGTGGAATATTCTCCCCTAAAATATAGGAGACTGGATAATGACTAATTATGACTAATAAACAAGGAAAAACCTTAGGAAAAAGAAATCCTAGGTGTTTGTGAAGTAACTCCAACACCCCCCCTAAACAACACTATGGTGAAAATAAAGAATGGGTCCCAACAACGAGGCCATGTTAGGTACCCAAATACAAAATATACACTGAAAGAAAGTGAGGAAAAAGGGAAAACATCATGGGAAACCCCCCCCTAAAGGTACAATGTATGTAAAAAGAATAACTGCAGTTTCTAGGCAACTGTGTCCTTCACTCCAATATGACTTCACGGAGAATGGAACTTCCACTCAATGAAGGTCTTGGTGAAGATGTATGTCATTTGTTCTACTAAAGGAAATAACTATAGGTCAATGATCCCCTCATGTAATAAGTCCCAAATGTAGTGCATGTGGATCTAGATGTGCTTCTTCCGTTGCCTTTAAATTGGATCTCTGCATAACTTCAGAGGGCTCTAGTTGTCACAGTAGATGACGATCAGCCGATGAAACTAAATTCCAAGATCAATGAGAAAATGTTGTAGCCACATAGCCTGAATGGTTATGTTAACTACCCCTCTGTACTTTTCCTCGGATGAATATAGAGAAATAGTGGCTTTCTTCTTGCTCGACAAACAAATAGGCCCATAACCAAGACTGAGTGAGTAACCAAATGTGGACTTGTGATCAATGCTATTGCCAACCCAGTCAGAATTAGTAAACCTGATGAGATATAATGTAGATTTTGTTGCATAATGAATCCCAAAGGTGATGGTTCCCTGTACGTATCAAATGATATGCTTTTCATCCTTCCAATGTAGCTCATGCGACTCCTGGATGAACCTGGAAACTGCGCCAACTACATAGGAGAGGTTTGGTATGGAGTGTGTGAGATACAAAAATATACCCACTAGCTATTTGTACAATGTGTTGTCACCTAGTGGAGTCTCCCCTCCATCCTCAATTTTGACTCCTGATAGGAAAGGAGTTGGAGAAGACTTGTAGTTTTTCATGTGAAATCTCTCAAGGAGATATCGTGCATACTTGGCCTAAGATAGTTTGATGCATGATGCATCCTAACTTATCTCAAGTCCAAGGAAGAAGTATAGTGGACCCATGAACGTCATCAAAAAACTTTCATGTAGAATCCTCTTGACTGCAGAAATCGCTGAAGTCAAGCAACTAGTGATCAACAAATCATCAACATATAGAACTAAAAGTAGAAGTGAATCATTTGTCCTGAGCATGTAGACATTCAGGTATAATTTAGAATTTACAAATTTCTGTGACAACAAGTAGGAGTCCATCTTGCCATACCATGCCCTCAAATCCTGCTTGAGGCCATAAGGATACTTCTTTAGTCGACAAACCAAATATGAGTCCTACATAAATCCCTGGGGCTGCTCCACATAGATCTCCTCAGAGAGATCATCATGAAGAAATCCATTATTCACATCCATCTAATATAATTCCCATCCCTTGGTTGTCACAATGGAAAGTGCCAATCGTATGGAATCCATCTTCTCTACTGGAGTGAAGGTCTCATCATAGTCAATACCATGCACCTGTTAAAAGCCTTTGGAAACAAGACTGGATTTGTATCTGCTAATCTGTCCATCCACTGTGCTCTTGGTCCTATAGACCCATCTGCATCTGACAAGTTTCATCCCAGAAGGAAGGGGAGCCAAATCCCAAGTCTGGTTCTTGAGGGGGGAGTTGTACTCCTCTTGCATGGCGGATTCCCAAAAGGGATTTCCAATAGCCTCACCATAAGAATGTGGATCTGAATACTGAACCAAGAAAATATGATTGGAGGGAAATGGTTCAATGGAAGTGAGTGAAACAAGAGGCTCCTCGAAATCATATCGAGTCCTCCTAGTATCGACCGGATCACCAACGGGATCCCCTGCATCTCGAAGAGTAGTTTGTGCCCACTTGGGCCTCTGCTCTGGATCTGCAACTAAATATGGATGCTCTGACTCTACATATGACTGTAATGACTCTGAATCTAAATCAAAACTCATGTTTGAAGAAGATTCTTCATGTGCATGCTCATCATCTGATGCAAGAGCATCTCTCCACGTCATCCAACCAACCAATCATCCACGTCGAGAGCGTGCATTCAAAGATGAAAAGAGAGGCGCAGCCTCATTTGAAAGCTAAATTTAATGTAATTAAATGTTTAAGCTATTGAGCTGGGAAGTCATGCCTTTGTGTAGGTTGTAGATAAGAGCGACCATTAATGTTTGGATGGATGAGATCTAGATCCGATTCTGGACTAGACAGCCCATTCAATGCAATTGAATAGGGTAGGTAGGTTGGAGGGAAGAGCTCTAAGAGCCCCTCAGGTAAAAGAGATTTTCATATCTCATTTTGGGAGAGTGGTAGTTGTGTGAGGATCTACATGTAGAGCAGAGAAGAGAAGAGCCAAAGAGAGCTCAACAACACCTTTGTAATTACAGGCATTTGCCATTTAATATAAACAGAGCAGTTTTTCCTGCATGAATTCTGTGTTATGTGGATGTCTGTGTGTGTTATTTATTTATGTCGTAGATGTATACTGTAATTGTGCATTTGAAGGAGTGTGTTTGATTCCAGGGTTGAAGGTCTTTGAGGCTTAACACCAGGAGGGTGTGATAGAACACTACGGGTTCTGAGAGCCGTGCACAGAGGATGCACTTCTGAACTCTACGGAGTCAGACAAAGACGTGTTCTGACATAGGAGATGGAATCAACAACTCGGTGAAGACCTAAAGGTTGCTGAATACCTTGGAGGCAAGGCTGTGTAGGAGAAGACACAGTTGCAGACAAAACTTAGCTGTGAGTTCTGTAAAGCTCTGCCAAGTGGGTATTGAGCACAGGCACAAGGTGCATTTTGAAGAACTCTGTTGAGAGTTTGAAGAAGAAAACATAATCATTGAGGGTTCTGTAGAGCTCTTCCAGGTGGGCATTGAGCAGATGCATAGAGGCACAGGATAGAGGAGACAGAACTATTGAACGTTCTATGGAGAATATACTCTGCCAGGAGGGCATCGAGGAAGTGTGCAGATAGGCACAGAAGTGGAGGGAACTCTTTGATTTCTGGAACTTAGAGGAAAAATCCACTGAGAGATCTTCACTGGGTTGTTGAATACCCAGAAGGCTTAGCAAGAGGTTGCTTGAGTAGAAGACAGCCAAGAGGGCATCATATTTCTCCATCTATGGCAGAAAGGAAGGAAGATAAAATCCCTTAGGGATCTGAGTACTTGCATAAGCTCAGAAGAGATAGCACCTTTGCGTACATGAAGACTCTGCAGAGGCACAGGAGTCCAAGAATCCTTCAAGGACCCAGGAGAAGGATAAGCTTAGGAGGGCGAGTGCTTTCGCGCACAGAGTCGGGTTGTAAGGAGTGCAGAGACTAAAGAACTCTTTGGAGAGTTCAAAGTTACCAAAGCTCAGAAGGGATAGCACTTTTATACGTGCAATTGAGAACTCAGAGTGAGGAGTTTTCAGAGGAAAAGGAATACAAAGGTTGAGGCCTTTTGGAGATTGGGAATTATTCCAAGAATGGGCAAAAAGTGCACAAGCTCAGGAGGAGCGGCGACAACCGTCGGATCGGCAGGAGAAGAAACCTGGACCATTGAAGATTTCACATCCAGAGAGCACCAAAGGGAGCACACGGGAAGAAACAATCTGCACCATCAGATCTAGAGGAAAATCCCGTCAGCCATCAAATTTGGCAAGAAGCGCGCAGAAGAGGAGATTGTGGACCATCAGATGTTCACATAGAATCCCGTCAACCGTTGGATCAGGAGAAGATGCCCAGAGTTTAGCCTCTGGAGGAGTGCACAAGAAGTATGAATCTGAACCGTCAGATCTTGAGCAGGTACCCATCAGCCGTCGGATTGGACAAGAGATGCACAAGGTTTACCGTCGGGACTTCAGCCATCAGCATATCGGGAGTCACGAAGACAAGAAGATCGAGACACTACAAGTCTCGAAACACCGGAGTGATATGGACTGTCCATTGGTGGAGACACGTGGCAGAGATTGAGCACCCATCGGTACTCTGGTGCATCGGGAAATCGACATTCCCGTGAACATGAGATCGGGAATTTCCATGGGGAATTACCCGGACTAATATGAGCTGTCTGTTTGGAGAGACAGGTGTCAGGAATCCAGAGAGAGTCGAGATATTCGACATCGGGAAATTAGAGTTTCTAAGGACAAGAGAGTTGGGACATCAAAATTCTTGAAATTCCAGAGTAATCAGGACCATCCATCAGAGGAGGACGCGTGGCACCAACCGAAGCTATCAAGAAAAGTCCTGACAGGAGGATGACTATCAGTGTTGTAGTCATCGGGATATCGAGGATCCTGGTGATAAGGTGTTCATTCAATTTGGAATTGCGAAGTCTAAAACCCCGATGAGTGGAAGCCAGCTGTCAGCATGACGGAAAGGAAAGAAGGAGCCACTGGGGGAGTCAGTTGTCAGCGTATCGAAGAAGGAAGGATCTGTCGTTTAAGGGGGCCAACTGTCAGCCTGTCGGGATTCGACGATCGGTAATCCCATGAGTCAATGCATTTTGGCATTGGAAACCTTGAAACCCTGACGAGGAATATAAGACTGAGGTCATGGGGATAGTGGTCACATTGGTCAGGGGACTAGCTAGGAGGGCTAATGCGTAAAGGGTGCGTCAGGATTCGAGGAATCGCGAGTCTGGAAGACATTTGAATTTTGGCATTGAAAAGTATGAAACCTCTATGGGGAACAAGGCTGCGGTCTTGTGAGATAAGGGTCACGTGGACTAAGATCTTAGCCTGGAGGGCTAAAGGGAAAAAGAGCTCATCGGGAATTTGATGTCCAAAAACCCGACAGAAAGACATAAGGCTGCGGTCTTATGGGAAGCGGTCGCATGGACCAAAGGGCATAGCCAGAGGGGCTAAGGCCGAGCAGAGAGCTCATCGGTGATCGGGGAATCGAGAGTACAAGAACTCTCGACATCAAGAAGGATGAAACCCCGAACCCCGAAACTGAGTCGGGGACAACCACAGCTAGGTGCAGAAGACCATGTAGGTGAATGAAGGACCTGTGGATCGGTTTTTGATAGAGATTCCATTGGGAAGTCCAAGGAGCCTCTTTAGCTCGTATGGGAATTTGAACGATCCTTAAGACTGGGAGGTCAGGCACAGAGACCCTGCGGGGTATGTAGGAGCATGGTCGCCACCAAGTGGTATCAGAGTAGGATTTTCGTCTATATATTTCAAGTGAAAGAAGATAGAGTTGTTGAGGACTCTGTAAGGATTGTTTGCAGGTAGGAAACGATCAAGGAGGCAATCAGGGAGACTGTAGGATGATGAAGCTGGTAGAAGTCTTAGTGCAGAGTGACAACAAAATTGCTAGGAAAGAAGGCAAAGACAGTACCATGGTTACTGAAGACCATAGGCATGCTGGGAGGAAGAAAAGAAAGGCAGAAAAGCTTGCAGAAATAGAAAAAGAAAGGGATAAAGATCTCTATGAATTAAAGGTAGACATAGAGAAACTCGAACTGTGTATGTGGCAAGATAGGAGGTCGAAATGGATGCGTGAATTTCCCATGAAGAAGGCAACAACAAAGTGGCCAGTCAAGTAGCTGATGGTCATAAGACATCGAAGGTTGTTAAAAATATGGTTGAGGTATGCTGAAAACCTCAAGGCCATAGAGGAAAAGGTGATTTATGTCTATGAACCAGAGACTGAGAGAAGTCTCGATGATTTTGAAAATGAATTGGGATCAGCTGAGGATATCAAGAGATGCCATGAGGGAAAAGAGGAAATTCCCAATTGCCAGGAGGAAAACGGGTTGAGATCACTATGGGATCTCAGAGACTGTCAGGAGGATAGCCAGAGAATTTCACATTGCCAGCTAGGAAATGGTATGAGGTCATTGTGGGATCTCGAATACTGCTAGGAGGGCGGCGGAAGGTTTCTAGTTTTCCAGGTGGGCAAGGAAACAGAGATGGAATTAGTTGATTCCATGGACTACCAAGAGGACAGAGATGAAAATTAGAGACTGTCTGAAAGTCTCACGGACTCGGAGAAGAGTTCAATTCAACAAGGAGTGCTGATGAAAATGGGATCGGTTGATATCATAGTCTGCCAGGAGGGCAGCGGAAGCATCCCATATTTCCAAGTGGGCAGGGATTATCAGGTGAATTTGGATCAGCCTGAGGTGCTGACCAAGCAGATGAGACTGTCTGAGGGTCTCATGAATTCAGAGATGGGTTTAGATCAGTCGGAGCAGCTGATAGAAGAGGACAATCTGAGGAACCTTATGATGATTGGGGGAATTGGGATATTCCTACCATTTTCCCAGGAGGAGGTATAATTCTATGTTACAGATGATGCAACAACAACAGAAGAATAGTCACAACTGACGATGACTGTCAGGGAAGAAGAAGAATTGGAGAAGACTTTGGAAGCTTCCCAAGCACAAACAGAAAAAGAAGGAGAGGAGAAGGAGAATTCTGAGGAATGGCCCAATGATTTCGGCCAGGGAGCTGAAAAGAAAGAAGCTGTAGCACTGAAGCTAGCAGCAAAGGAAGCCAAAGAGAAAGCAGGCCAATTTATCACTCCATGGGAGATGGAGCTAGAGATGCTGGAGGATTGGTTGAACAATCTAAAGCCAGCAAGAGAACTGCCAGTTGAGTTGTCAGGGAAGGTGACTGAACAGAAAGTCAGTCAGGAAGAGACTGCAGAGCTAAAGTCTGTAGCAGAGTGGCAACTTGAGGCCATAGATGAAGATGAAGAGGATGGAATGGGAGATCATGATGATCTGATCATGTGCCAAAAACATTTGCGTCTAAGGAGACTGCATGAACAGGACCAACCATGGGAGCAACTGGATGCAATGATCGAGGAGATCATGGATCTGATGTTGAGGTCAGTAGGGACTGCCAGCGAGGAGAAATTGAGGAGAAGGAACGAAGCAGCAGTAGCGCAGCAGTAGTGCAGCAGGAGCAACAACAGAAGGGAGCAGATGGGAAGCTCCAGATATTTTTTTGGGATCCATGAGGATTTCCAACAGCTGAGAGGGGAAGCTCATGAGCAGGAGCTCATGATTTTGCAGCTGAGGAGTTTGATGCAGGAGCATCTCTCCACATCATCTAGCCAGCCAGCCATCCACGTCGAGCGCATGCATTCAAAGATGAAAAGAGAGGCGCAACCTCATTTGAAAGCTGAATTTAATGTAATTAAATGTTTAAGCTGTTGAACTGGGAAGCTGTGCCTTTGTGCGGGCTGTATATAAGAGCGACCATTAATGTTTGGATGGCTGAGATCTAGATCCAATTTTGGACTAGATAGCCCATTCAATGCAATTGAATAGGGTAGGTAGGTTGGAGGGAAGAGCTCAAAGATCCCCTCAGGTAAAAGAGATTTTCATATCTCATTTTGGGAGAGTGGTAGTTGTGTGAGGATCTGCATGTAGAGTAGAGAAGAGAAGAGCCAGAGAGAGCTCAGGAACACCATTGTAATTACAGGCATTTTCCATTTAATATAAACAGAGTAGTTTTTCCTGCATGAATTCTGTGTTATGTGGATGTTTATGTGTGTTCTTTATTTATGCCATAGATGTATATTGTAATTGTGCATTTGTAGGAGTGTGTTTGATTCTAGGGTTGAAGGTCTTTGAGGCTTCACACCAGGAGGGTGTGCAGAACATTACGGGTTCTGAGAGTCATGCACAGAGGATGCACTTTTGAACTCTGCGGAGTCAGACAAAGACGTGTTGCGGCACAAGAGTTGGAATCAACAACTCGATGAATACCTCAAGGTTGTTGAATACCTTGGAGGTAAGGCTGTGTAGGAGAAGACACAGTTGCAGACAGAAATTATCTGTGAGTTCTGTAAAGCTCTGCCAAGTGGGTATTGAGCACAGGCACAAGGTGCATTTGGAAGAACTCTACTGAGATTTTGAAGAAGAAAACAGAATCATTGAGGGTTCTATAGAGCTCTTCCAGGTGGGCATTGAGTAGGTGCATAGAGGCACAAAATAGAGGAGACAGAACTGTTGAACGTTTTGTGGAGAAGATACTCCGCCAGGAGGGCGTCGAGGAAGTGTGTAGATATGCATAGAAGTGGAGGGAACTCTTTGAGTTCTGGAACTTAGAGGAAAAATCCACTAAGAGATCTTCACTGGGGTGTTGAATACCCAGAAGGCTCAACAAGAGGTTGCTTGAGTAGAATACAACCAAGAGGGCATCATATTTCTCCATCTGTGGGAGAAAGGAAGGAAGATAAAATCCCTTAGGGATCTGAGTACTTGCATAAGCTCAGAAGAGATAACACCTTTGCATGCGTGAAGACTCTGTAGAGGTGCAACAGTCCAAGAATCCTTCAAGGACCCGGGAGAAGGATAAGCTCAGGAGGGCGAGTGCTTTCACGCACAGAGTTGGGATGCAAGGAGTGCAGAGACTAAATAACTCTTTGGAGAGTTCAAAGTTCCCAAAGCTCAAGAGGGACAACTCTTTTATACATGCAATTGAGAACTCGGAGTGAGGAGTTCGCAGAGGAAAAGGAAGACAAAGGTTGATGCCTTTGGGAGACTTGGAATTATTCCAAGTATAGGCAAAAAGTGCACAAGATCCGGAGGAGTGACAACAACTGTCGGATTGGCAGGAGAAGAAACTTGGACCGTTGAAGATTTCACTTCCAGAGAGAACCAAAGGGAGTGCACGGGAAGAAACGATCTACACCGTCAGATCTGGAGGAAAATCCCGTTAGCTGTCAGATTTGGCGAGAAGCGCGCAGAAGAGGAGATTGTGGACCATCGGATGTTCACATAGAATCCCGTCAACCATTGGATTGGGAGAATATGCTCAGAGTTTAGCCTCTGGAGGAGCACACAAGAAGGATGGATCTGAACCGTCATATCTTGAGCAGGTACCCGTTAGCCGTCGGATTGGACAGGAGCTGCACAAGGTTTACCGTCGAGACTTCAGCCATCAACATATCGGGAGTCACGAAGACAAGAAGATTGAGACACTACAAGTCTTGAAAGATCGGAGCGATCTGGACCGTCCGTTGGTGGAGACACGTGGCGGAGATCAAATGCTCATCGGTACTCTGGTGCATCGGGAAATTGACATTCCCGTGAACATGAGATCGGGAATTTCCATGGGGAATTACCCAGAATAATCTGAGCCATCCATTTGGAGAGACATGTGTCAGGAATCCAGAGAGAGTCAGGATATTCGACATCGGGAAATCGGAGTTCCTGAGGACAAGAGAGTTGGGACATCAAAATTCTCGAAATCCCAAAGTAATTGGGACCATCCATCAAAGGAGGATGCATGGAAGCAATCG
>JZKD02S1795518.1:306429-320853 GCA_000966675.3 Picea glauca | reverse complement strand
ATCAACATATCGGGAGTCACGAAGACAAGAAGATTGAGACACTACAAGTCTTGAAAGATCGGAGCGATCTGGACCGTCCGTTGGTGGAGACACGTGGCGGAGATCAAATGCTCATAGGTACTCTGGTGCATCGGGAAATTGACATTCCCGTGAACATGAGATCGGGAATTTCCATGGTGAATTACCCTGAATAATCTGAGCCATCCATTCCGAGAGCCATGTGTCAGGAATCCAGCGCGAGTAGGGCTATTCGACATCGGGAAATCAGAGTTCCTGAGGACAAGAGAGTTGGGACATCAAAATTCTCGAAAACCCAAAGTAATTGGGACCATCCATCAAAGGAGGATGCATGGAAGAAATCGGAGCTATCGGGGAAAGTCCCAACAGGAGGACGACTATCGACATTGTAGTCATCAGGATATCGGGGATCCTGGTGACAAGGTGTTCGTGCAATTTGGAATCGCAAAGTCTGGAACCCCGATGAGTGGAAGCCAGTTGTCAGCATGATGGAAAGGAAAGAAGGAACCACTGGGGGAGTCATCTGTCAGCGTATCGAAGAAGGAAAGAGCCATCGTTTAAGGGGGCCAGCTGTCAGCCTATCGGGATTCAAGGATCGGTAATCCCATGAGCCAATGCATTTTGGCATTGGAAACCCCAAAACCCCGACGAGGAATATAAGACTGAGGTCATGGGGATAGTGGTCACATTGGTCAGGGGCCTAGCCAAGAGGGCTAACGCGTAAAGGGTGCGTCGGGATTCAATTAATTGCGAGTCCTGAGGACGTTTTCATTTTGGCATTGAAAATTCTGAAACCTCGATGGGGAACAAGGTTGCGGTATTGTGAGATAAGGGTCATGTGGACCAAGAGATTAGCCTGGAGGGCTAACAGGAAAAAGAGCTCATCGGGAATTTGAAGTCCAAAACCCCGACAGAAAGACATAAGGCTATGGTCTTATGGGAAGCGGTCGCATGGAACAAAGGGCATAGCCAGAGGGGCTAAGGCCAAGCAGAGAGCTCATCGGTGATCGGGGAATCGAGAGTACAGGAACTCTCGACATCAAGAAGGATGAAACCCTGAACCCCAAAACTGAGTCGGGGACAACCACAGTTAGGTGGAGAATACTGTGTAGCTGAATGAAGGACCTGTCGATCGGTTTTTGACAGAGATTCCACTGGGAAGTCCAAGGAGCCGCTTTGGCTCGTATGAGAATTTGAATGATCCTTAAGACTGGGAGGTCAGGCGCAGATACCCTGCGGGGTATGTAGGAGCGTGGTCGCCACCATCATCTCAGATAGGTGGAAGAATGAAGGTGTCTAGATGCAACTACTGACATGCATGCGAGACACTTTCCTCGAATTGGACAATTTGCTCAATGATGATATGGTTCAAGGAAATATCAATAAGACTATATCCCTTCACATCGTTGGGGTATCCAACAAAAATACACTCGGTGCTTTTTGGATGAAGTGCCTTCCTCTTTATATAGGGAATCTGGGCCCATGCATGTGAACTAAAAATGTGAAAGTGAGTCACTTCTGGTTTGAGGCCGCTCCAAGCCTCATAGGGGGTCTTATCCTTGATAGGTCTATGGGGAGATTTTTTTTAGATGTATGTTTCAAAATTAAGTTCTTCGACCCATAGTATCTCTGTTAGTGACTTTGCATACAACATGCAAGATGCCATATCCTTTAGAGATCTCTTTTCCCACTCAACAACTTCATTTTGTTGCGGAGTATAGGGAATTGTATGTTGCAACTGAATCCTGGACTCATGGAAAATATTATGGATCTCATGATTTGCTTACTCTCCCCCATTATCAGTTCAGAGGAATTTGATCTTCTTTCCAGACTATGTCTCAACCAAGTCTTTGAAATATTTGAGGTGTTGAAAGACCTTGTATTTTTTCCTAAGAAAGTAGATCCATGTAAAACGTGAGAAATAATCAACAAAAATGAGAACAAACCTCTCCTTTTTGATGGATGGATGCGAAAAAGGACCCATAAGGTCATTGTGGATAAGATCTAAAGGTGTGGAATCTCATTGAGACTTTCCTTTGTCGAATTTCTCTTGAGGGTGTTTTTCGGGAACACATCCCTCACATACTCCCTTGGAGAAATGGATGTCTGGTAGACCATCAACCAATATTTTCTTGCTAATTTGTTGCATGTATCTCAAATTCAAATGTCCAAACCTTTCGTGCCATATCCTACTACTTTCATCAGCATGATTAAGTAGTAAAGCAGAATCAGGTTCAAAGGTATACAATCTAGAATGATGATTTACCTAACTGGTAGCAACCCCGGAGTTGGCTTGCATGTTGTATATGTCCATGGAATTTGGTGTGAATATGAATTTCTTTCCAGTTCTAGAATTCGTTATATGATACATGGAGACAAGGTTGACGAAAAGTTTGGGAATGTGCAACACATTCTCCAAGCTTTCGTTGGTGAGTTCAATCCTTCCTTTGTCGGTGACTTCAATAGAAGAGTTTCCCCCCATAAGAATAGGAGGACCTTTTCATGCATCCAATGAATAATACACTACTTTTGAGGCAGACATGTGATGTGATTCTCTTGCATCTATGATCCAAGCATCGAGAGTGGAATTGATGGAAATCAAGGTATGGCTAAAATTGCCTTTCTTGGGATTCAAATCTTTTGTCTTCTTCTTGTTGGCACCCTCGGGGATGCGATATCCAAGGTTGTTTTTATGAAGTATTTGAGACATTATATCTTTTTTTTTTTCATGCATATGTATTCTGGATGGAATCCTTTGTGATAGTACATGCATTTCTCCCCTTTTCCCCTTTGGATCTGGAGGCATTGGTGAATGGTTTTCCATACCCTTCCTTCTTCGGATGTGCATGAGATTTCCATTTATATTTATCTTTATATTTATGATATTTATGGATTCCATATTGCATAGTGATTTCATGCACCCTTGGGCCTTTGATTGTGCCCATGTTGATGAGCTTGGTTTGCTCTTGTGTCAGGGATTCGATCAAGTCCTCAAGAGAAGGCATCTTCCAGGTGGCTCCAGAGGCGAATATGACAGAATGGATATGAACATAGATAATTTTGGACCAATATTGGAGAGAATGGTGAGAACCATTTGTTTCTCTTCCTTCGATTTATCAACCCCACAAGATTTGAGTTGCGACAGTAAATCCTTGAATTTTGTAAAGAAATCTTGGATATTGTAGAAATTTTTTGGATCCAATGTGAGAAGTTCCACCTCCAGAATGTGTCTCCTCATATAATATTGTTTTCCAAAGATCCCTTCCAAAGTGGTGTAGGATTCATTGGGAGTCTTACATGAAGATATGTGAAAAAGGATATAAAGAGAAATAAGATTGCAAATTGTTATGAGTGTCTCATCCATGCGATTTAAGTACTTGGATTTTTCTATGGCTTATGGAAGTTCTGTATCTTTATTAAATATTAACCTTTACAACCCTCTGGTTTGGATATGTATGGATATTTTCTCCTTCCATGCAAAATAGTTGTAAGGTGTAAGAATGAATTCTTTTTGGAAATCCATCTTTCCGATGTCTTCAATATTTTGTACCTGCAAACAATTTTGGTGTAGCTTTTGCTTAGCAGTCTGTCAGCTCTGATACCATGTAAATGCATTGAACCTGCACAAAATATATCTAGATAAAAAATAATCAACACATTTGCAGAGATAATTTGAGAAAGAATAAGAAGGAGAGAAAGAATAGAAGATTTCTCATTAACCGTAATGAATAATGAATAATTTACACATGATATACTTTATATAACTCAACCAATGCGCAATGGAGGAGAACCAATGTGCCATAGTGGTGGTATAGATTGATTTGGAAAAACACCAGTAGTTACAGGAGTGAACTACCACCTAGTCTAGTCTCTTATGCAGTTACAATAGTGAATTGCCACCTAGCTGAGTTAACTAGTCAACTAGTCTTTAGTTAACTGATTGAATAGAGAGTAGTGAGGAGTATATCAAGGAATCAATGGTAGTGAACCAGTATGGTGATGATACCAATCCAAGTGCGCATTAGCATGGTGATGATCCTAATGTTTCATGGTGACAAAACCAATGCAACATCTAAACTCAACTCAACTAGTCAAACTGAAGTGTGAACTGAAAGAGAATATTCTCCAGGTGGAATATTCTCCCCTAAAATATATGATACTGGATAATGACTAATTATAACTAATGAACAAGGAAAAAACTTAGGAAAAATAAATCCTAGGTGTGTGTGAAGTAACTCCAACATCTTACAATGATTGTTTCTTACCAGCACCAACTACTTCCAATCGAAATCTCATATGGAGGATTTATTAATAAGTAAAGAACTATACCAGATCACCTTGGGAAAAGAACTAGAACCTAATGATGATGAAACAAATATAAAATGGAAAATAAGAATGATGAATCACCTAGACTAATTGGAATGTCCATCTCTCTTAGTTTAAGGTTTCACCTTCAAGGAATTGATGACCTTGATGAAGCTTGGGAAAATATTGAATCTGTGTTTGGTAAACATAATATTATTAGAGCCCACCAGATAGAAAATCAGATAATTAATTTAAGTCCAAATTATTTTTCATGCATTGAATACTATTTATCTAAGTTCAAAACACTTAGAATTTTATGTGTAGAATGTAGCATAAAACTGGAAGAAGAGCATTGCATATATATTATTCTTGCTAAGCTTGGAAGTGCAAATTCAATGTTTGTATCTACCTTCTATTCCACCAGAGAATCTCTAGGGAATGATTATAAAAATCCGTATCTTGAGTCATTTTGTGATGCTTTGATTAGATATCGATATAATCTTGTGAAGATTGGAGTGATCAACACTACATGTACCTCCACCAAAGCCTCATTATCCCAACAGGAAGATAAATCCAAAAATCCCAGGAAGCAACATCATTTCTGTTAGAAAAACAGGTGTGTCTGTTTCACCATAGACAATATCTGAATATTGTCACATAACCATAGGCACACATTCCACCCCCAAGCACCTTAACCTTCACAGAGAGAATAATTCTGGAAGAAAACCCTAGAACCAATAGCCAACTAAGGTAGCGTACTACTCTCCAGAGCTAGCATACTAGCAAGAAATTCCAAACCATAACCAAGAGAAATTCCAAGCCTAAGACCGAAAATACAAGTTGTAGTAGCTGCAACTACAACTACTCTCCAAACTTGTGAACTTACTAAATTTCTGTAGTTGCGAGTTGTGTGTGTCTAAATGTGATCTAGCATCCTAATGCAGGAGCATCGTATAAAGCCAAAGACATGTGCCTAACCAAAGGAGACAGCTGGAAAAGCACCATCACACATTTTGAAATGTTTTAAAGATTAATGAATGGACATTAATGTAATACATAGGAAGAACATGCAGTTGCATTTATAACTGCAGATCTAAACTGATTTTAGAGCATGTGTTCCTATCTGCCAGATGTAATAGACATTTATGTTTGTTTAATGCAAGTAGGTAGATATGATTGTTAGATTAGACAGTTTTAGGAGCGTAGGAGGTAGGAGGGAAAATAGATGATAGACACCCTCAACCCTTGTATCATTGTAACATAATTTAGAATTCATAGGCTGTAGAGCTGCAGAAGAGAATAGAAGAGAACAGATAATTTCATGCATTTTTGTTGTTGGTATTTACCATGTATAGGAGCACTGGAATTAATAGAAGAAACCTTTGAGTCCAATCTATCTGTTTGTTATGGTTGTTGGAACCACCTATTAAATGGTATGTTGCAATCTTGTTTGTATTCTCTGTATACATTTCTTTCAATGCTATGTATGTTTGTAGGTTCTGGAATTCTATGTTGAATGTTTGAATTCTGGGTAAGGGAAGAATCAGTTTCAATTGTTTATCTTTCTGAGAACTTCTGCAAAGAGTGCAGTGGAGGGTCTGCAAGGAGTGCGTCGACCAGACTCTGAGTTTCATCTCAGAACTCTCATAAGAGATTCAGATTGCATTTTTATAGACACAAGAGTCATACAAGGTGTGCGCAAACCGAGTGAAGTCTTGGATTTTACAAATCTAGGAGGAAGATTGAGATACCATTGTTGCAAAGAGTGCACAGGGTCGAAGACTCAAATAACTAGAGGTTATTTGAAAGTTTGCCGCAAGGAGTGCGTGCAGGGATCCTTTTCGAAGATTGAGTTTACAAGCAAAGCACAAGAGGGATTTAACCTTTGAAAGTGGTCAAAGGGAGATGAAGGTCGAAATCGTCTCATCGAAATCAAGTTCAGGAAGGAGAACGCTGAGTTGTTTGGGTAGAAGTCATTGGGCAGTGAATCGGGTGGTCATAATTCTCCATGGAGAACTCGTGAAATCGCGAGGACCGTAGTATCCAAAGGAGTTGTAAGGTGGTTATAAGTCAAATGAACCACCAACTTGATTTGAAGAATCAACATGGACCACTGATCATGATCGGTTTGAGCCGCTAGATAATTTCGTGAATTCAGGGATTGGAGTGACAAGTGATTTTGGAGTCGAGAGTCGTGGACTCCCGGTTCGTGAAACCCTAAAAAGATCCGGACCGTCGGATCAGGGAAAGCTCACAGCCATCGATATCATCCAAGGCACAATTTTAGAATGGCGAAATCATCGAGGAAGAGGAATGGTTGTTGGTTGTTCGCTCGAGTCTCGAAAGCCGAAAACTAGTGGGTGACAAGTGGCATGTGCTCGTCGCTTTGGAGGAGTCAATATTTGTTGACTTTTCGCATTTTGTCTATTGCAAGAACCATGGCATTGTATTGAGAACCTCCAACTTGCAAAACCCGAAATCCTACGCGGGCTTAATCAAAGGGTTTAACTAACTCTTGGAAGGGTTTTGGAAAAGATCCTAAGCGAATCTCGGCCTGAGGGCAGGAGGTCTGCGCCAGTTGTGGTATCAGAGCCCAGAACAAATTCTTTTCTTTCTATAGCAGAGACAGGAAGAGAGGAATTCTACATCCATGCCACCAAGAAGAAGAGAAAGGGAAATGCCTGATCCTGCAGTGAAAAGAGAAATGCATGAACTACGTGCCAGGCTTGATTCTATGGAGATAGCACAAAGGCGCACAGTTGATGCTGGGGATATCATCGAAGATGAGAGAGAAAATGAAGTTGAAAATGAAGAAGTTGTGGCTGAAGATGTTGTGGAAGAATGCTTATTCAAGGTTGTTGCTAGGATAGGTGCTAGGGAAAAGATGGGCATTCCAATGTACGAAGGCAACTTGGATTTTGAAGAGCTTCTAGACTAGATTAGAACTCTAGACAATTACTTCAACTATGAGGATGTCAAGGAAGAGAATAAAGTCAAACATGTCATTACTAGACTTAAGGGGAATGCAACGCTGTGGTGGGATGAACTACAAACTGATAGATGCTGCAAAGGAAAGTAGAAAATCAAAAGATGGGATAGAATGGTTGCAAAAATGAAAGCCAAGTTTATACCCAGAGATTATCAAATAAATCTGTTTTTGAGGATGCAGAATTTGAGACAGAAGCTGATGTCAGTGAAAGAATACACCGAAGATTTCTATAGGATAAACATAAGAGTAGGTCATCGAGAAAGAGAAGATGAAAAATTTGCTAGGTATATGAATGGTCTATGATATGATGTTTAGGACGAGATGAGCATGATGACCATCCAAACCATAGAAGATGCTTATCATATGGCTCTGAAAGTTGAAGATAAGCTAAGTCGGAAGCAAGGTCAAAGAGGCTGAGATAGAAGTCAAAGAAAAGGAAAGAAAATTTCCCTGGACAGAACTCAGAGACCTAAAGAAGAGGGGAAGAAACCTCAAACTCAACCTGAGAGAGGAGGAAGCTCACAAGGAAGGTAGTATGCTGATAGGAATAATTTTCCTAAAGTCAGAGGAAGAGGAAGAGGCAGAGGAGGTGAAGTGAAATTCTTTATCTATGGAAAAATCAGACATAAATCCTATGAGTGTCCAGATAGGAGGAAATATGGTGGTGAAACTCACATTTCTGAAGACCAAGGACAGAATGTTGAGGCAGAGGACGCTGAGGGTGGAAGATATTTGATGATGCGGAAAGTTCTCTTGAAACCAGAGAAAGAACCAGAGAACCCATCCCAAAGAAATAATATGTTTCGAACTACTTGCAAAACCAAAGACAGAGTATGCAAGGTCATAGTAGACAGTGGTAGCATAGATAATCTTGAATCTATGGAAATTGTAGAAAAATTGGAGCTAGATACTGCTACGCATCCAAGCCCATACAAAGTTTTGTGGCTACAAAAAGGACATCAAGTAAATGTCACTAAACAATGTTTAGTTGAATTTAAAATAGGAGGATATACAGATGAGATATTATGTGATGTTATTCCCATGGATTTTTGTCATATATTGTTGGGTAGACCATGGAAATATGACAAAAATGTGGTGCATGGTGGGAGAAAGAACACGTACACACTGGAGAAAAGTGGTAGGACGCACATGTTGCTGCCAATTAAGGATAAAGAGGGGAAAACATAGATGAGAAAAATTGTACTTCTCATGAGTGGGAAGGAACTTCTTAAGGAAATCAAGAAGAAGGAAGACACGCAATTCATTGTGGTTAGGAAACCCATAACTGTTCTGAACAACACTAGGATAGATGATTTACCAGAAGATATCCAGGAGTTGCTGGAAGAATTTGCTAATATAGTAGTGGATGAACTTCCTTGTTCATTGCCACCTATCAAGAGTATAAACCATCATATTGATATTATACTTGGAGCTAGTTTTCCGAATAAAGCATCTTATAGGTTGACACAGCAGGATAATAAAGAAGTTAAGAGAAAGGTTCAAGACTTAATGGATAAAGGATTGATTTGAGAGAGATTGAGTCCATGCATTGTTCCGACAGTGCTCAGCCCAAGAAAGGATGGTGGGTGGAGAATGTGTATAGACTCAAGGGAAATCAACAAAATTACCATCAGGTACAGGTTCCCATCGCCAAGGATGGACGACTTGATGGATTGCTTGAGTGGAGTAAAGTTTTTTTCAAAAAATGATTTGAAAAGCGGATATCATCAAATTAGAATGAGATAAGGTGATGAATGGAAGACAACATTCAAGAGGAATGAAGGGCTATATGAATGGCTTGTCATGCCATTTGGCTTAACAAATGCACCTAGTACCTTCATGAGGTTGATGAATGAAGTCCTGAAGGATTTCATTGGGAAATTCGTCATTGTATATCTTGATGATATATTAATTTTCAGCAAAACTAAAGATGAACATTTAAATCATTTAGCTGCAGCAATGAGGAGGTTACAACAAGAGAAATTGCTGATCAATATGAAGAAGTCGTCATTTATGAGGGAAGAACTCATTTATTTGGGTTTTTTTATCTCTGCAAACGAATTGAAAATGGATCCGGAAAAGATAAATGTGATTAAAGGTTGACCATCGTCGAAGAGCGTATTTGAAGTTCGAAGCTTCCATGGTTTGGATAGCTTCTATAGGAAATTCATCCAAAACTTCAATGGAATTAGTGCACCAATGATGGATACGGTGAGGAAAAGACATAAATCTTTTCACTGGACAAAAGAAGCGGAGAAGAGCTTCAGCTTGCTGAAGAAGAAGATCATTGAGCAACCAATTCTAGTTTTTCCATATTTCAGAAAGACATTTTAGGTCAGGTGTGACGCACGTGGATATGCCATTGGAGCGGTCTTGAGCCAAGACAATAGACCGATCACGTATTTCAGTGAAAAACTGAATGAAGCAAAGATCAAGTACTCCACGTGTGACATAGAATTCTATGCAGTCATACAAGCACTGAAGAAATGGAGGCACTATTTGGTTCCTAATGAGTTTTTTTTGTAGAGTGATAATCACACTTTGCAATTCGTGACTTGACAGGAGAAGTTGATCCAAAAGCATGCTAAATGGGTTGAATACATGCAGAATTTTACTTTTGTGATTAAGCATATTTTTGGAACTGCTAACAAAGCTGTTAATGCTTTGAGCATGAAATGTTTGCTTATGCAGGAATTCAAAGTAAAGACTTTGGGTTTTGATAACCTCAAGGAAATGTACAGGGATGATCCAGACTTCAAAGAGGCATATGAGGTGTCTGAGAATCCAATTCTCAGAGATAGAAGCCAATGGACTGAATACATGATCCAGGATGGATTATTGTTCAGGGGAAATCAACTATGTATTCCGAAATGCTCCATGAGGGAGAATTTGCTGAAGGAGAAACACAGCGGAGGATTGGTCAGACACTTCAGTCACGAAAAAACATTATCAAAGTTGAATGGCTCATATTTCTGGCCAGGGATAAGGATAGATGTGAAGAAATTTGTGGACAGGTGCAGAATTTGTCAACACAGGAAGGGAAAAAGGAAAAACACGGGATTATACCAACCGTTACCCATACCAGAGAGGTTGTGGGATGCCGTGAGCATGGATTTCTTATTGGGACTGCCAAGGACACAAAGGGGATATGATTCAATATTTGTAGTAGTAGACAGATTTTCAAAGATGACACATTTCATACCATGCCAGAAAACCAGTGACACAACTCATATTGCAAACCTGTTTTTCAAGGAAATCATCAAACTTCACAGCTTGCCAAGGAGTATCATTTATGATCGAGATACCAAGTTTGTAGGACATTTCTGGAGGACTTTATGGAAGACGTTCGGGACAAATTTGTCTTTTAGCTCAGCATATCATCCTCAGATGGATGGACAGACCGAGGTCGTGAACAGGAGCTTGGGGGATTTGTTAAGGAGCTTAGTGAATGAACACCACAATCAATGGGATCACATTATGCCATAGGCGAAATTTGCTTACAATGATTCACTCAATAGAAGCACAGGGCAGAGTCCATTCCAGATTGTATATGGAATGAAGCCAAGGGGAGTTTCTGAATTGAAAAAATCAGAACAAGATGAATTTAGGAGTGCTAGTGTAGAGGACTTTGCAGAAGGAATGAAGGAGCTTCACAGCAGAATCAAGGAGCGATTGCAGAATTCAAGCCAAGAATACAAGCGTAGAGCAGATCAACATAGGCGAGAACTTCAATTTGAAGTTGGCGATTTGATTCTTGCGCATTTGAGGAAGGAGAGGTTCCCAAGGGGAACATACAACAAGATGAAAATGAAAAAGATTGGACCATGCAAGGTCATAAGGAAATTTGGGACAAACGCATATGAGATTGAATTACCCGACGCGGTCGGAATCTCACTGATATTCAATATCGCGGATTTGTACCCGTACAGAGCTAAGGAAGAAGGAGAAGAAGATAAAAAAGAAAAGATTCAATGGACAAAGCAAATGTTTGTAGCTGAAAAGCCACAGATGGAAAGCATAATTGACAAGAGGATTATCAAAAAGACCAGGAGAAAAGAGTGTTTTGAATACTTGGTCAAATGGAAAGGACATCCAATTGAAGATGCTAGTTGGGAGGATGAAACAACAATTCAAAAGCATGGACAAACAGTGAAGGAACTCATGAACAAGAGTCCATGAAAGTTTTCAAGCGAGGGAGTATGATGAAGGAGCATTGTATAAAGCCAAAGACACACGCCTAACCAAAGGAGACAACTGGAAAAGCACCAACACACATTTTGAAATGTGTTAAAGATTAATGAATGGACATTAATGTAATAGATAGGAAGAACGTGCAGTTGCATTTATAATTGCAGATCTAAACTGATTTTAGAGCATGTGTACATTTATGATTGTTTAATGCAGGTAGGTAGATATGAATGTTAGATTAGACAGTTTTAGGAGTGTAGGAGGTAGGAGGGAAAACATATGATAGACACCCTCAACCCTTGTATCATTGTAACATAATTCAGAATCCATAAGTTGTAGAGATGCAGAAGAGAATAGAGGAGAACAAAGAATTTCATGCATTTTTGTTGTTGGTATTTACCATGTACAGGAGCACTGGAATTAATAGAAGAAACCTTTGATTCCAATCTATCTATTTGTTATGGTTGTTGGAACCACCTATTAAATGGTATGTTCCAGGATTGTTTGTATTCTCTATATGCATTTCTTTCAATGCTATGTATGTTTGTAGGTTCTGGAATTCTATGTTGAATGTTTGAATTCTGGGTAAGGGAAGAATGAGTTTCAATTGTTTCTCTTTCTGAGAACTCCTGCAAAGAGTGTAGTGGAGGGTATGCAAGGAGTACATCGACCACACTCTGAGTTTCATCTCAGAACTCTCAGAATAGATTCAAATTGCATTTTTATAGACACAAGAGTCATGCAAGGTGTGCACAGGCTGAGTGAAGTCTTGGATTTTACAAATCTAGGAGGAAGATTGAGAGACCATTGTTGCAAAGAGTGCACAGGGTCAAAGACTCAAATAACCAGAGGTTATTTGAAAGTTTTCTGCAAGGAGTGCGTGCAGGGATACTTTTGGAAGCTTGAGTTTACAAGAAAAGTACGGGAGGGATTTAACCTTTGAAAGTGGTCAAAGGGAGAGGAAGGTCGAAACCGTCTCATCAAAATCAAGTTCAGGAAGTAGAACGCCAAGTTGTTTGGGCAGAATTCATTGGGAAGTGAATCAGGTAGTCATAATTCTCCATGGAGAACTCACAAAATCACGAGGACCATAGGGTCCAGAGGAGCTGTAAGGTGGTTAGAATTTGAATGAACCACCACCCTGATTTCAAGAATCAACATGGACCGTTGATCGTGGTCGGTTTGAGCTGCTAGATCATTTCGTGAATTCGGGGATTGGAGCGACAAGTGATTTTGGAGTCAAGAGTCATGGACTCCCGGTTCACGAAACCCTGAAAATATCCGGACCGTCAGATCAGGAGAGGCTCAGAGCTGTCAATCTCATCCAAGGTGCAATTTTAGAATTGGGAAATCATAGAGGAAGAGGAATGGCTATTGGTTGTTCCCTCGAGTCTTGAAAGTTGGAAACTAGTGGGTGACAAGTGGCGTGTGCTCGTCACTTTGGAGAAGTTAATATTCATTGACATTTCACATTTTTTCTATTGTAAGAACCGTGTCATTGTATCGAGAACCTCCAACTCGCAAAAATCAAAATCCTATGCGGGCTTAATCAAAGGGTTTAATTACCTCTTGGTAGGCTTTTGGAAAATATCTTCAGCGGATCTCGGCCTAAGGGAAGGAGGTTTGCACCACATCCTATATTTATACTACTCTTTCTTAGTTGTCTGGGCCAACTTCTCTTTCTGGAGGCTAAAAGATCAATATTAAATATTTTCTTTATTCGACTTGTCTTCTAGGGTTATGTTCAATGCTTTAGGGTTTCTTCTTGCTTCCCAAAATATTATAGTCTCGTCAAGTTTACATGTAGAGGTTAATACCTCTCGTAGCTACCATAATACCAACACTCCCTCCTAGCTAGGGAGGTATTAAAGGAAATGGTATTGATCACAAAACATATCATTCAACCAGTAGCATCATCATAGACACACATGGTATCTCATGATCAAATTGTGAGCACCATCATCACTATCAGTATCATCTAATAGCATCAACTGCATCATCTCTAGAATCCATACTCCATCTGAGTAATCAGGTATGATGTTGAATAAGCCACTCACTCCATAGAGTGATACAATAATCATTCTTCTCATCTGGACATATGTCCTCTAAGAATAATTGTTCCAATATATGTTGGAAGCGATGGCATGGGCTACAGGGACTATTCTTCTAATATGGACATACATACTAACAGAATAACTGTCATGGACCATTTTCCATTGGGAGAATGTCTGTCCATCAACATACTGAATGGTAATAATATCCAACACTAGTGATAGTCTCCATGGAAATCATAACATTTCCATCCAATAGAACACAACTGTGTCTATTCATAGTAGTATACAAATATTATCCAGTGGTACACAACTACTCTCAGTAGCACACTCCTACTAACCAGTGACACACAGTCACTACCAGTGGATCACATCCACCATAGTAGCATACAACTATTGTCCAGAGACACAACAATCATATCATTTGATATCAACCTACATAAAACAATATCATGATATAAAATGAATCATCTGGGCCATTCTTCCACTCACATCTATGAGATATGGAAGAGAATCTACCCTTAGAATGTAAAACATCATCCATGGGATATTTGGACTATTCTTATAAAGCATAGAAGAATAATTGTCCTTGATTTCTAAGCCCGAACCATTCACCTAACTAGGACATTCCTGTGAAACAAATCATAGTGCAACCTGGAGAGAATGATTCTTCCTTAGGGAATATCTATCCCTAAATTTTGAAACTGGACCATGTTGATTAAGGTTGGTTGTCATTGATGTCAACCCTTGAAGAAAGTCCTGTAGCACAAAGGCTTGGGTAATGGACCCAATATTGTTTGATGTAAATATGACTCATTATTGTTTTTTCATGGTTGATAAGAAGTAAATATGGATGAACTCCAAAGTGGTCCC
>JZKD02S1795518.1:265843-287106 GCA_000966675.3 Picea glauca | reverse complement strand
TGATGTCTGTGATGTGTTTTAATTTACATGTAATGTACAGTTTTTCTTTCCTTAACTCTTATATGTGGGAAAGATACCGATCCATGATATAATTAGCTAACGAATCTGAAACACTGTTAAGTTCTCTTGGAATGTGTCTATATTCAATGTAATCGAACATTCGTTCAAGACGATGAACTTGTAAGTGTAGACATAGAAGGATAGGACTACAGATAGCTTAGATACAGTTGAGTTGATAGACCACGATTTGGGAGTCTACGTAAATAATGATCTGAGAAATACCTAGAGAGGGGGCTTGGGTCAACAGTCCAATGACAGCGTGATACTCTACCATATTGTTGGTTGTTGGTCCTAAGCAGATACCTCCTGAACTCACCACTTCATTGAATTGGTAAATAACCCATGTTGCCGAAGCAATGTTTCGGGTGTGTCAACTAGCGCCATCCGTGAACCCAAAAAAGATAGGAAAGAAAGATGTCATCTGCGCATGAAAACACAAGCACAGTCATGAGTGGCAAAGGTGACGACTCGAGCATGCGAAATAAAAAGACACACCAAACTAAAATACAATAATGTACAAAGTACATATGCTAGGTGATCTAGGCATAGCACTTTTTAAGGTAAAGCCCGTTTCGGGGCTCTCCCAGGGAAATTCCATCATGATCAACTAGTTCGTAGTCACCTCTATGTAGGACATGTTTCATGATGTAAGGATTGTGCCACATAGGTTCTAACTTTCCTGTTCCCAATTTATCATGTGCTTGGTCATAAACGAGGACTAAGTCTCCTTCTGTGAAGGTCCGAGGGTGGACGGATTTGTCATATTGACTCTTAATTCGTTTTTGATGTGCCTCATTAACGAGAGAAGCATCGCGACGTGTTTCGTCCAATTTGGATAGATACAAGAATCGTTCTTCTTCAGCAGAAGTATGGGGCAGGAGTTCTACTTTCAGTTTTAATGATGGAATCTCACACTCAATTGATAGGACGAATTCAATGCCATAGACTAACTAGAAAGGAGTGAATCCAGTTGAGGTTTTCACAGAAGTGCGATAGGCCTAGAGAGCGGAGAACAGTTGTAAATGCCATGATGTCTTGTTTTCCCCTACCATGCATTGGATCATGGTTCTTAGGACTTTTTTGATAGCCTCAACTTGCCCGTTCGCTTGAGGGTAGTAGGGGGATGAGTTTTCATGGCGAAAACCCAATTTGACATGTAACTCGCTCATCATCTGGTTTTTGAAGTGTGCACCATGGTCGGTGACAATGGCGCGTGGTACACCAAAACGAGTTATGATGTGGTTGAAGAGGAATAGAGTTGCAGTACATCCATCATTCAGGAAGGTAGGCATAGCCTCAGCCCATTTGGTGAAGTAGTCGACGGCGACGATGATGTAACCATGTCCCCCGGCTGAGGTAGGCTTACACTGTATGAAATCAATACCCCATTTGGCAAAGGGGTCGATGGCAATAATGGGGTGCAGCGCAGTAGGGTGGGTGCATGCCTTCTTGTTGAAGATTTGGCAGGGTGGGCATTTTTTGATGGCCTCAATGCAATCCTTGAAAATCGAGGGCCAAAAGTAGCCGACACATAGGATTTTTTAGGCTGTGGCCATCCCGAAAAGGTGACCGCCACAGGTGCCAAGGTGACAATCATTCAAAACACGGTCAGCCTCTTCGTGAATCAGACATCATCGAAGGATGGTGTCAATACCATGGCGATACAAAGTGTCGCCGAGGATGAGATAACGACGAGAGTGGTGACAAATGCATCGACGCTCTTCACGAGAGATGTTGGGCTGAAAACGTTGGGTTTGAAGGTAGAGGAGAATGTCTCTGTACCAAGGGTCAGAGGTGTTGATGAGGAAGAGAGATTCACCGGGGAGAGAATATCTAGGTTCAATGTTTTCATTGGCACAAGGGAGAGCACATATGAGCTCGGAAAACACCAGGGATTTTTTGGATTTAGCCCTCGTAAACTCAAGATCAAATTCTTGAAGAATAACGATCCATTTCGAATATTTTCCCCCAAGTACTTGACGTGTCAAGATGTAGTACATGGGGTTGGAGTCTGCGATCACCGTGGTGGTGCGTAATAAGATGTAGTGGCGGAATCTTTGGACAGAAATGATGGCTGCCAGAGCTAGTTTCTCAACATGTGAATATCGGAGCTCGGGTCTAGATAGACTTTTTCTCAGATAATAAATCACGTGTTCTTCACCGTTAGAGTCCTCTTGAACTAACACCATCGCAATGGTGGAAGTAGAAGCGGCCAAGTAAAGGATATAATCCTTTGTATATTCGAGAGGATGTAACAAAGGAGCATGGGTCAAAGCGTGCTTGAGAGAGTCGAATGACCATTGGGCAGGGTCATCCCAGATGAAAGGGACGTTCTTTTGCAGTAACCGCATGAATCCTTTAGTGATATCGGCATAGTTGCAGATGAAACGACGAAGAAAGTTTTCTTTGCCTTGCAAACTTTGGAGTTGAGTCACGTTGGTAGGTGGGGGTAAGGCTAGAATGGCCTTGATCTTTAGGGGATCCACTCAGATCCCATCTTTGGAGACAATGAAACTGAGGAGTCGGCCAGATTCGATAGCGAAAATGCACTTGTGGGGGTTCAAGCGAATACGGTAGAACCGACATCGAAGAAAAATCGCCCGTAAGTGGTCGATGTGATCGGATCGATTGGATGAGTGGGCAGGTAAATTGTCGAGGTAGGGCTCTACGATATGCTTGATATCGTGAAAGGCATACGACATAGCCCACTGGAAAGTAGCACCAGCATTTTTGAGGCCAAATGGTAACTTTCGATAGGAAAAATTCCCCCATGGGTAGATAAAGGCGGTCTTATGTTGATCAACAGGTAAGATTTCAATCTGGTTATATCCAGAAAATCCATCCATGAAAGAGAAGATCATGCTCCCTGCGCAATTGTCGATGATTTGATCGATGAAGGGCGTAGGGTAGTTGTCCTTAGGGAAATATTTGTTCAGATCTCGATGATCCATGCAAACACGGATGGTCCCTTGTTTTTTGGCAACCGGAACAAGATTGGAGACCCATTCTGTCAAAGGGACGGGATAGATAAAGACAGATTTTAGAAGTTTTTCAACTTCTGCCTTTATAGCTGCAATTTTCTTAGGATGAACCGGGCGGAGTTTCTGTCGAATCGGTTTTGTGTCAGGGTAAGTCTTGATTTCATGTACGACGATTGAAGGGTCAATCCCTGGCATTTCCTTGTAGCTCCATGCGAAGACATCATGGAATTCCTTGAACAAATCGGTGTAAGAAACCACTTCGTCAGGCGTGCAATTAGCACCAAGATTAATGTTTTCCACGACACCTTCTTTGACTGAAATGTCGATCGTGATCATAGTAGAGATGTTACCCATGTTCCCCTCAGAGAGAGTATCTTGTGTGAGGATAGGAGATTGTGGAGCATCGGTAACATCGGGAGGGAAGATAGAGTGTATGTATTGAATTTATTCCAAAGGCGGAAGAAAAGAGGATCGATGGTGGTTATCATCCTAGGGCAAATCGTCAATGCTAAGCATTTCCATAATATATTTTCATTCGAAGGAAAACTTCAGGAAATGTAATCAACGACAGACGATAGGGAATCCAACCACGAGGGCACCGAGTAAGCATCGGGTGCCAATGAATGTGAATTTTTGGGAGAGGGAGAGGTAGATTGGATAGCTACGTATGCGGCCTCGGCTGGGCTAAGTGGCATAGTGTCACCGAGCACATCGAATTCCAGGGGACTAGGTACAATCCAAGGATCAAATGATTCCAAGGATTGATAAGGCATAGTCGAGATCATATTGACGGCGGCAATATGGTGCGTGGTAGGTGGAAGTGGTGTAGGGAAAGTAACCATAAGGCTAGAATCCTTCAATAAGCCAACACCAACGCTTTCATACGTAACTGGGTGGTATCCCAAAAAAGGAATGTTTTTGGTGGCAGGGATGCGGGCGTCGGGTGTACATAAATCAAGTTGATCGATGGTGACAATTTTACCTTGATGGGGGAATTGTACACATAGAAACACCGACAAGGAGACGACAGTCATCGCGTAGAACCAACTTCTTCCAAGTAATAGTTTGTAATCAAGGGGAACATCGACCACCTCGACATCAATGGTAACAGTTTTGCCACCCAATTGAACGACTAGGGATTGTAATAATCCATGAGGATGAAAACCTCGTCCATCGAAAGCGCGTAACATCGTAGGGGATTTGTTAAGGGCAGGTGATTTTAAGCCTTTCCAACAGGCTAGAGACATGACACAGGTAGAGGCTCCCTCATCCAGGATAGTTCGATGAATTTGTTGATTGTGAACAACAACATCGATTTGGAAAGATAGCTGGTGGGAGAGTCGCGGTTGATGATCATCTAGGTTAAACGTGAGGTTGTTTGATGACTCAGGATCAAAAGCGCCGATAGCGGCTAAGAGCGTTCTACGTTGGTTGGGACAGTGTTGTAGAACTTCGAAGGCAGACATAGCACGCGGGGCTTGGGCCAAATCTTCTACAATATTGTAATTTTGGGCAGCCCGTGAATTAGGATTGAAGGTAGATTTCCGGATGGTGCTCTTAGGAGGGCGTAAGATGGAGTCGAAAGAAGGTTTCTCAATCTGAAGTGGCCCGGATGGAGGGCTAACAGATGGAGGATTAACAGAGGATGGTAACGAGTCTGATGAATAACCATTAGCAATTTTTGGCTTATCAGGTTTAACTGGCGTGTCATATGTCGTAGAGCGAGTGGTTAGATTAACCCCATTAAACATGTAAATTTGGGCGCTTGTCAAGGCCTCATCGTGGGGTTGGTTGGAATTGCCCCCCGACGTGGGGGTTTGTGCAACCAAAGATTGTTGCTGCGGAAAAGGCTGAGTGAGCACAGCGGGTTGCAAATTTACCTTGAAAAGTTTGGCCACTTCATTGCGATGTGGGAAATATCGAGTGTAGTGATCGTCACCACAAATGAGACATGGGAATTTCGGTTTTCGCTGTGGTTGTTTTCTAGCAGCAGGAGTTTGCGGTTGGATTTTGGGTTGTTCGTTGTTATTGTTCTTCTTTGGTTTGTTTCTCGCTTTCTTCTTGCCCCCAAGTTGTTGTGAAGGGGTTGATTGGACCACGTTCACATCAAAGACCTGAGTTTGAGGGGGGGTAGAAGAGGGTGCAGTCGAACTGGGAGCAGCCGTCGAAGCGGGCCACTGAATCGTTCCAGTGGACTGGGTAGTAGATTGGGTTTTGACAGAGCCAATAACTCCATCCGCATGCGAAGCAGTCGATGGTTTGGATGGATCGCTAGTGGCACGGGTAGCATTTGGTATCAACTCGTACAGAGTACCGGATTGTGAATAGACTAAGTCTAAGTACTGAGCTCGGGCGATGGCTTCTTCCTCGGTGACTACACCGCCCATGGAAACATCATGAGTGATCTGGGGTAACAATGATTTCATGAACCATTCCACTAATAATTGGTCGGGAATGACCGCTTTGATTAGCCTTCGTCATCGTCTCCATTCATGGATATGATCGGATATGTGTACGGAAGTTTTCTGACGAAGGGAGGTTAATAGTTCAGTACTCGTCTCGTATCGAATGGGAAGTTGGAAGTGTGTGAGGAAGGACATGGCGAGGGAGTTGAAATCGTGAAAAGATGCGCGTGGTAATTCAATATACCATTTCGCTGCGGAACCCATGAGTGTTCATTGGAAAAGATGCAAACGAATCGAATCATAACATGAGGGAGTTGGATGAACACCACAAATGGAAAGTCATCACGTGGTTGTTCGGGTCTTCTCCGGACTTTCCGTCGAATTTTGGGATATCAGAAGGAAGTTTAGCTGGAATAGTTGGCCAAACCGGAGAATGATAAATAGGATCATTCGTTAACCAAGATAAGTCTAGAAGGTCCAGGGTGGCTAGAAAAGGTAGTTGTCGGTTAACCTGTGGTTAATGTTGGTGTGGCAGGGGGACACCAGTGGGACCTATTACCGGGTTATGTGGATAATTATAACTAGTGGGCCCTCTCATATGAGGTTGGTTTTGACCAAGGTATGCAGGATTTGAGGTGTTTTGAGAAGCATGTGTGAGCGAAGGATAACCGGATGGGTTTTGAGGGTTATGTGTTGGGTTGGGCATTTGTCCATAAGGAGTTTGTTGCGGAGTCTGAGAATTTTGTCCTGCCGGGAACTGTGGGTTTCCTGAAAAAGGAACGTTCCATGGATTAGTTGCGGCAGACACATTTTGTCCATATGGTTGATGGTAGACTCTGATTTGAGGTTGTCCCCCAGCATGAGGGTTCCCCCCGAATGGAATTTTTCCTCCGATGGGAGGATGCCCCCCAGCTAGAGGTAGAGTTCCCGGGATTTGAGAACCAGACGTAAATGACTGACCGGTGTTGCCGAGCAAATTAGGACCACCAAGACCAGTCCCTCCGGGTTGTTGGATAGGTATGGAACTTCCCGGTACAACTTGGGTAGTGGCAGTGAAAGAATTTAGTTCCCTGTACCCAAAAGGGAGTGTAGGTCTTGGTGTTACAGGTGTTCCGATCGTGGCTTGGTTAACCACCGGATTACCGGCGGGAATAGTCGGGATGTGAGGGACTATTTTAGATTGGGCCGTCTGGAGGGGAATAGTAGACCTTGGGCCAATGGATGGTATGTTCAGACCAACGGGTGGTGTGGCTATAAAAGTGGTGGCATCGGTAAAATGATTTGGAGGTACGGTGTAGGAAAAAGGTGCGTCAGCACCTTCCCCTATTCCATAGAGATCTCGCACCAAGCGTGGTGGACTCCAAACAATGTTTGCGGTCCAAAAAGGGTCATTGGCTAAAGGTTTTTGAGGAGACCCAGCCGGAATGTCAGAAGGATTGACGACAACAAATTCTCCAGCAGAATTCAGGTGGAGGATCTATCGTTCGTATCCCTCCGGAATGCGATAAGCTTCCGGAGATTCTGAAACAATTCAAAAATTCTCCAAAGGAATGGGAACTTCTTCCTGGGAGGTTGTAGTATTTTGAACCTCGCTCTGTTGAGGATATTCCTCCGTAGAATGAGGGGGTAAAGGGGTGTTTCCTTCTATATTTTCTGGAGGAAGTCCTTGTAGCCTCCACGAGCGTCGTGGAGGGTCGATGTTGGCGAAGAAGAGTCAACGAAAGAGATCTATGGCCAACTAGCGAAAATAAACATCACACGCTAAAAAATCTAATAATCACAACCAAGCAAACATGACCTTCTTTTGATGACCGTACTAGTTGGTGATGACATCCAACGTCGCGTGATCAAGTCCAGAAGGGGCAGGGATAGGGTGGAGCAGTTACAATGGCGACCTTCTTAACGGACTTACGCCTTGGTGCAAGCTTCCATGCAGTAATTGTGGATTTACCCTCCAAGGAGCCCGAGTTTGTTTGACCAATGTCTGCCCCAGGTACGGTGAGACTTGTCGTCACCGTCACCTTGTGTAAGACCCTAAAGATTATGGATACTAAGGTTACCAATTCGTAGTCAGCCCCTGGACGGGAATAGTCGATAGTCCGATCCGAACGTACGGGCAGGGTATCGAGCCCGAAATCAACTAAAAGTCTTCTATGCAGTAATTGTGGATTTACCTCAAAGTGACCCCCATAATACGATCTGACCACCACAATCAGTTAAACCACAGAGGGTTAGTCCCCGTAGCTTACCCGAATGCGACCTCGTGCGTAACCCCTGTGTGAGAGGGGGATCCCAGGTAGACTTATACGATGATTGGATTTGACTCTCCCTAACTCATGATGCTACTGTTGGTTTTGGAAACTTTGGAGAGTTATGCTCACAGCCTAATCCAAAGTACTAAGCCTAGTCTACTGTTGGTGGAGGATCCTAGACAAGAAAAAGTTCTAGATAATTTTTAATTAGCGTTGATTTTTATAGTTGTTCTTTACACAAAAGGGGTTCATGGAAGTGAAACAAGTGGAATTATGACTCAGACCTAAAGAATGCATTGAAAATGATAAGCCGTCATTTTCTTTCGATGAACATCTATCTAAGGGAGAGAGAGAGTTCTTTTCACTTAACAAGCACGAATACAGAGTGTCCTCAAACAATTCTTTTTTTTCAATCAAATCTTGATGTGATGCTAAAACTTTTGAGATACCTTCTAACATGTACAATCAATCATGGAGATGATTTTTCATTGTTTGTATATGAGTAAAGATCAATTCAACACAATGCTCGTCTTGCTAATTATCTTTTGTATGAATGAAAATCAAACTAGCACAAGCAAAATTCATACAAACAATACACCCTTTCATTGCAATCGAAACAAAAAGCGAAAGAAAAGAAACAATCAAAGAGAAAAAAAAAATCACACCCAAAAGGAAAATTTGAAGAACGATGATCTTGACTGAAATTAAGATGAAGGGGTCTGCAGGCCTTTGATGACCTTCACCAGGGTTTTTACTCAGTTGAACAGAGAGAAAGATAATCCATGGGTCTTGGACTCCAATCAACAGAAAAACTCAATAACAGTAGTGAAAAAGGCTACAAGATCCAACTAGTAATATGTTCGTTCTTCAAAAAGATAGATGTCAAGGCTGAAAGGGAAGAAACATTGACTCACAAGGTTACTCAGCAGAGGAGACACAGAGGCAAAAAACCATAAAAGCAATTTTGGAAGGTTTTTTGAGCCAAAGAGGGCTGGTGCTCTGTTTCCAAAGGCAAGGAGAATTATAGCGCTCTGTGAAATGCTATGGGGGAGTGCTGGCGCTTTCTTAACACAAAGACAGGGGCACCAGGGTCTAAAACTCCCAAAAATGTAAAAAATTCAAAAAATTGCAATCCAATTTCGACAATTAAGCTGAGTATGATGGGGTAAGGAGCCAATCATCTCATGAAACCAATCAAAAGAGGAGTGAACCAGGTCTGAAACAATCAAGGGATATAACAAGGTCAATGAGGAGAAATCAAAATAATAAATTTCGATTTGAGGCTATCTCCCCAGCGGAGTCACCAGTTTCTTTTGTAGGAAAATCTCCCTGCGGACAGGTAGATCGCCTCTAAGAGCTTGACCCTAACTCTAGACAGAAAAATGCTTAACGTGGACACTGACTTTCTTTCAAATCTGTAGAGACTAACACATGAGAAAGAAGCAGGATAGAAGTACCTCTTTTATTGACGTTTGTCCCTGCACGCTCCGAGTTGCGCTCCGATCCTTTGCTCCTCGCTGAGCTCTGTAGACAAACAAGATACAACCACTTCCTACTCTATTGATATTAGCTTGAAAATAGATCTATCTATCAAGGATAAGTTCATGTAACATCAAACACAAACTAGAAAGAAACAGGCCAAGCGTGTCATATTAATGAGAATAACGACGGCAGTACTTACAATCGTAGATGTGAATGCGACAGCTTCGTCAAATCCTCTTCGTCTAACCCTTTCTCGAAAGATCCACAACCTGGATAACAACATCTTCACTGATCACTCTCCTTTGGATGACTGTGTGTTTCCTATGAGATCATAGGTTTCATGCTAGCAATTCTTCCCCCTTTTCACCATCATAGAGCTTTCTTATATAGGTTGAGAGGAGCTTAACCTCTTGAGTTATCGTTAGAACAAGTTGAGGAACCTCCTCCTTAGATTAAGGATCTCTTGATGAAACCAATAATTCGAATGAAACTGCCTTCTAATCTTGAAATATCCTATCCTTATTCTCCTCAACGGGCCAACAACTGCCCCAGATTAGGAAGCGCTCCTTCAAAAGGGGCATCAGAGTGCTAGAACGCTCACTGAGAAGCTTAAGGGGAGCGCCAGTGCTTCAAAGGTGAGTAGCGCTCCTTCAGAAGGGAAAGGAAGCGTTATAACACTCCCTGAGGCCTTATAGGGGAGCGCCAGCACTCCTAAGGCTGTTTTAGGGGAGCGTTCACCCTCAATTTTTTTTTGCAGAGCTCTCCTCAGGTGTCAAGAGTTCTTTGACTTCAATTAACCAGTTCTCCTCCTCCAAATCAAAGGCATACGATGTTTTTAAGTGTCTCCTTAGTGTCGTTGACATGACAATATGCTCGAACATCGTTTGCGACACTTACGACCAACTTGCGACACTTGCGAAAGTTGTAAGGAAGATGCGACACTTACGACAATTGAGAGGAACATGCGACACTTTATCCAGTTGAGTAATTTTGACGTGTAACACCTTTTCTTTTCTTTCTTCAAACTGTGGTTCCACGATCTTTCCTTTCACGATATCCAACACTTTATTATTGGAAAGGATGAGGTGAATCCTTGTGTTCCATGCTCTGAAGTTAGAAGCCCCTTATAACATGTTTTCTGATTACATAGAGTAAGTCATGACTACTTTGACTTGGTCAACCTTTTACTTTGACCAAAAAATCAAACTTGACGTCTTGACTTGCTAAGAGTATCAAGAGGTGTGCTAGGCTAGGGTGCACTAGGATATCCAAGAACTAGGTCAAGATATTCACTTAAGGTACCTTAACAAGAGGGTTAGGGTTTCGTTGCTACAACAAAACTTTTACTACAAATAGAACTGTAACTGAGAAAATCCTCCCAATCTATCTTCTATCGATTATACTATCCGAAGATAGTGTGGTCCCACAACCTATTAGAAAAATAGGTGTCCTTGTTTTACCATAGACAATATCTCAATATTGTCACCCAACCATAGGAGAAAATGCCACCCCCGATCACCTTAACCTTGACAGAGAGAATAATTCTAGAAGAAAACCCTAGACCCAATATCTAACCAAGGTAGCGTGTCACTCTCCAGAGCTAGCGTACCAAGAATAAATTCCAAATCGTAACCAAGAGAAAGTCCAAGCCTAAGACCGAAAATACAAGTTGTAGTAAGTGCAGATGCATCTACTCTCCAAACTTGCCCACTTACTAAAATTCTATAGTTGTGAGTTGTGTGTGTCTAAATGAGATTTGGCATCCTATATTTATACTTTTGTTTCTTAGTTGTCTAGGCCGTTTTTTCTTTCTGGAGGCTAAAAACTCAATATTAAATATTTTCTTTAGCCGACTTTTCTTCTAGGGTTATGTCCAATGCTTCAGGGTTTCTTCTTGCTTCTCGAAATATTATAGTCTCATCAATATTACATGTAGAGGTCAATACCTCCCGTAGCTACCCTAATATCAACACTTTCCAAAAAAACAAGAAAAATAAGGGTCCAAAACCCACTCAGACAACTTCCACTCCTAATGGAGACAAAGGAGAAAAATCTAAAAGAAGGAAACTGATAGACATTGAAAATATTGTGGGGAATATGGTCATAATGAATACAAATGTTTTAAGAAGATGGTATATTTAGAAGCAGCGATGAAGAAGCACAACATCAACATTAATTCTACTACTTCTTCTTCTCATGGAAATACATTATTTTCTTCTTGTTTCTCCTTCAATGCAACTTGTAATTCTTCTTTTGATGAATGAATTATTGATTCTAGAGAATCTTATCATATAGATAAGGATAAATCCATATTTTCTTCCCTAAATGAATGTAACACCAAGAAATATTTGTTGGTGATGATATATCTCTTAGTCTTGTAGGGTATGGAATAGTTCAGGTAGATAATTGTTATTTTAATTATTTATTATGCGTTCTAATTCTTTTCTACAACCTTCTATCAGTATATCAAATCACTCATTCAGGTGAAGGTAAAACTGTAGAGTTTTCACCTCACCAACTTGTAATTAAGGATCTAAAATATCCTCAACATGTTCTTGCAACTAGAATTGTTGATGATATTACCAGGCTGTACAAGTTTGAAAACTTTGGGTCATTATCTTTTCCATTATTTTTTTTTTGCTCACAATGATGACTTGAGCAAACCTTGGTATGAGTGGTTGGGTCATCCAAACTATTTATTATTTCAACAACTATGTAATCAACATATGGTGACTGGTCTTCCTCTAGTTTCATGCAAAGATGTTGTTTGGGTCAGTTGTGTTCTCAAAAAACATCATCGGGAAAATTTTGACAAATGTGCCTCTTAGCATGCCTCAACCCCTTTGCAACTTGTTCACAATGAATTGTGTGGTCCAATTTCTTCTCCTTATTTTTCTAGGTGCAAGTATTTCTTAAATTTCATTGATAACTTTTCCAAACTCACTTGGGTTTACTTATTAAAATTCAAGAGAAAAGTTTTTGATAAGTTCTTGGCATACCAGGCCCTTGTAAAAACGTAATATGGACATCAAATTCAAATATTAAGAAAAGATAAGGGAGGAAAATATGTGAACAATCAATTTATGAGTTACTGCACTACACATGGAATCCAAATGAAACATGTTGTTCCATATACACCACAACAAAATAATGTTTCTTAAAGAAACAATCGCTCTTTAAAATAAATGGTTGATTATATGATCCAATATAAGGGATTAATTCGAAAGTATTGGGAAAAAGCCATTAACTATGAAAATTACATAGTAAATCGCACTCCCACAAAGGCTCTTAAAAAAATAACATCAGAAGAAGCACGAAATAAACTTAAGCTATATGCAATCACTTTCGTGTATTTAGCAGTGTAGCATGAGCTCAAATTCCTTATGAGAAAAGGAAAGCAATGCAGCCTAAAAGTGAGAAGTGTATATTTGTTGGTTATTTTGAAGATGTGAAAAGTTACAAACTTATTCAATGGAATTGTAATGAAATTATTGTTGGTTTTGGAGCCTCATTATCTTCCTGATTCAGAGGTCTTTGTTTTTATTCGTGTTTATACCCCATCAAGACTTTACACCTCAGAAGAATGTACACTCCTCCTTGTGGGGGAGTGGAGAGGGGGTTACCCCCTCTGTGGGGTCTGGGGGCAAGTAGGCCCCCGACAGGGGTTCAGGAACAAATCCCCCGAAGGAAAAATTGCCTTGTCAATATCTATTGTAATTTCATAGTAAATCTGGACTGTTCATTATAAGGTCGTAGATAGGATGGTAGAAGTTATGTTAGGGTTTTTTTCCCTTGAAGGCAACCCTCTTTTATGAGGGAAATGTATTATGTCTATTTATTATGGTGATTATTGTATTCTGAGATAGGAGACTGTGAGAGAAAGAAGAGGAAGTTACATTGGGTTTGTTGTAGGTTATATCCCTTCATTTGTTGGATAATAATAAAGGAAGGACCTGGAAATTTCTCTGGTGGATGTAACCTACATTGGGTGAACCACGTATATCTATGTCTCTATTGTATTGTGTATCTTTTGTGTTTTATTTCTGCATTTTTTTTATTTTATTTCTCCACGATCATGTTTTTATAACAATTGGTATCAGAGAGAAAGGTAACTCATAGGAAAAGAGGGTTCTTGGTTCGAGTGGGAGAAATGGTGGAAGATGGAAAGTTTAGGGTCGATAAATTTAACGGCCAAAACTACCAGTTATGGAAGATGCGGATGGAAGATTATTTATATCAGAAGGATCTATTCCTACCATTGAGTGGAATAACAAATAAGTCGACAACCATGAAGGACGAAGAATGGGGGATTATTGATATAAAGGCTCTAGGAATGATACGACTGAGCTTGGCAACATCAGTGGCTTTCAATATTTCCAAAGAAAAGATAAAAAAGGAGATGATGGATGCATTGGATAAACTATATGAAAAAACCTTAGTGTCCAATAAGGTATTTCTAATTAAGATATTATTTAATATGAAGATGTTAGAAGGTGGGTCTATTGCAGATCATTTAAATGAACTTAATATGGTTACTAATCAACTAAGTTCTATAAAAGTGGGATTTGATGATGAGGTTAGGGATCTTATAATCTTGTGCTCATTTCCAGAAATATGGAACAACTTGGTCATGGTTGTAATAAACTTTGTCTCTAGTTCAAACACTTTAAAATTTGATGATGTTGTTGGTGTTATCCATAGTGAGGAAATGTGACGGAAAAACACAGGTGAGACATCAGGTAGTGCGTTAAACATGGAGAATAGGGGAAGACAAAAGGATAGAGGAAATGGATTAGGGAACCACAAGAATTATAGGAAGAGTGGAGCCAAATCCAGACTCGGAAAGATAGAGTGTTGGAATTGTGGGAAGAAAGGACATCTGAAGAAAAACTGTAGAGCTCCAAAGAAACTTAGAGATGGAAAACAAGAGAAAAATTAGGAAGCAAATGTAACATGTGATGTGTTACAAGATTCTTTGATTATTTCTGTAGATAATATTTCCGAGTCTTGGGTATTAGATTCAAGGGCTTCATTTCATGCCACAACCCATAGGAAACATTTTCTAGATTATGTTCAAGGTGATTTTGGACAGGTTCATTTGTGTGATGATGCACCATGCAAAATTGTTGGAATGGAAAAGGTAAAAATAAAGCAAAGGAATGGAATCCAATGGTTGTTGAAAGTGGTAAGACATGTTCCAGATCTAAGGAAAAATCTAATTTCAACAAGGAAGTTGGCAAGTGAAGGTTGTATATCCATATTTACAGATAAGGTGTGGAAGGTCACCAAAGGATCATTGGTGATAGAAAAAGAAGAGAAGGTAGGTACATTGTATTTATGTACTAGTAATATTGACTCTTATATCTCTTTAGCTTATATAGGAGTGGATACATCATTGTGGAATCATAGGCTTGGACACTTGAGTGAGAACGGGATGAAAATACTTCATAAAAGAAATTTGTTTCCAGATCTTAAACAAATTGATTTGGATTTCTATGAACATTGTGTTTATGGAAAATAGAAGAGAGTCAGATTTCTCAGAGTCAAAAAAGAAAATAAGAGTGAAAGGTTAGATATTGTGCATACATATATATGTGGAACAATTCAGGTATCATCTCTTGGTGGATCTCATTATTATGTTACTTTTATTGATGATGCAACTATAAAAACTTGGGTTTATTGCATTCGACAAAAAATTGATGTTTTTGATACTTTTAAGAAATGGAAAGCTTTGGTTGAGAATGAGACAGGAAAAAGGTTGAAATGTCTCAGATCAGACAATGGAGGTGAATATTGCAGCAAGGAGTTTGATGATCACTGTTCATACCATGGGATTCATAGAGATAATACAGTTCCAGGAACACCACAAGTAAATGGTGTGTTAGAAAGGATGAATAGGACAAACATGGAGTGTGAAAGGAGTATGAGATTGCATGTTTGTTTTCCCTTACAGTTCTGGGAATATGTTGTAGATATTGTTGTTTACTTAATAAACATAGGTCCTCCAATCTCTTTGGATGGTGGAATTTCAGAGGAGGCATGGACATATTAAAAGGTAAACTATTATTTTTTGAAGACTTTCAGTTGTGAAGCATTTGTCCATATTGATAAATAAAATAGAACAAAGCTTGAGGAAAAATCCAAGAAGTGTACCTTTATTGGATACAGTGTTAATGATTTTGGTTATCTCTTATGGGATTATGAAAAATCACAAAATCATTAGGACTAGATATGTCATATTCAATGAGAAGGTCATGTACAAATATTAGTTGCAGGGAAAGAAATAGGAAAAACAAAACCCAGAATACACAGTGCTTGATGAGATTACCGAAAAAGAAATTCCAAAGGTACCAAAAAATCAAAATGTACAACAAGAGGAGCAACAGGTACCTCAAAATCCTGTAATTGTTGTTAGAATATCTACAAGTTTAAGTAGACCCCATGAAAAATACTCTCCTTCATTATATTATTTATTGTTGACTAATTATGGTGAACTAGAATGTTATGAAGAGGAAATGCAGGTAGACACCAAAAAGAAGTGGGAGCAAGGAATGAAAGAGGAAATAGATTCCCAGGTAAATAACCAGACTTGGGATTTGGTTCAGTTGCCTACAGAAAAAAGAGCATTACATAATAAATGGGTTTACAAGTTGAAGGAATAAGAGGGAGGAAAAAAGCGGTACAAGGCTAGACTTGTTGTAAAGGAGTTTGAACAAAATAAAGGTATAGATTCTGATGAAATATTTTATCCTGTTTTTAAAATGACTTCATTTAGGACTATTTTAATTCGTGTGGCGGTAGAATATTTGCATATTGAACAATTAGATTTAAAAACAACTTTTCTCCATGGGGCTTTGGAGAAATAGATTTATATGCAACAAGCACAAGGGGTATGAAGTCAAAGGGAAGGAGAATTTGGTATGCAGGTTTAAGAAGAGATTATATGTCCTAAAGAAAGCTACAAGGAAGTGGTATTTGAAATTTGACAGGTTTATGATAGAACACGGTTATAGTAGACATCATTTTGATCATTGTGTTTATTTTAGAAGGCTAGAAAATGGAAGCTATATTATCTTGTTATTATATGTAGATGACATTCTTGTTGCAGGGTCTAATATTCAGAATATAAATGTGCTCAAGAAAAAGTTAGCTAATTCATTTGCAATGAAGGATTTGGGTGTTGAAAAGAAAATCCTTGGTATGAGAATAACAAGAGATAGGAAAAATCGCAAATTAGTTGTGTCTCAGGGTGAGTACATAGAGAAGGTGTTGGAGAGGTTTATAATGGAGAATGAAAAACCAGTTAGCACAACTTTGGCCATCCATTTCAAATTAAATAAGGAAATGTTTCCCAATACATAGGAGGAGATAGAATAAATGTTCAGGGTCACTTATTCATCAGCAGTTGAGAGTTTGATGTATGCGATGGTTTGCACAAGACCAGATATTGCACATGCAGTGGGAGTTGTGAGCACATATAGGAACAATCCAGGTAAAGAACATTGGGAGGCAGTAAAGTGGATTCTTAGGTATTTAAGAGGTACTTCTACTCATGCATTATGTTTTGGAGGTTCAGACGCTTTTCTACAGGGATATGTTGATTCAGATATGGCAGGTGATAAAGATAGCAGGAGGAGCACCACAGGGTATGTTTTTACTATAGGTGGAACAATAGTAAGTTGGATTTCAAAAATGAAAAATGTTGTTGTACTTTCAACAATACAGGAAGATTGTGTTGTTGCTATAGAGGCTAGTAAAGAGATTATTTAGTTACAGAGGTTTATGGAGGAATTGGGAAAGAACCAGAAGAATAGTAGGTTGTACTATGACAATGAGAGTGCCACTCATCTTCCAAATAAATCATACTTCCATTCAAATACTAACCATACATAGCTTAGGTACCATTTCATATGATCCATCTTGGAGGATAAACATTTGAAATTGGAAAAGACACACACTAGCCAGAATCCTGCAGACATGTTAACAAAGGGAGTAACCAGGGAGAAACTAAGTTCCTGCTCAGTTTCAATTGGTCTTCAAGCATGAAGGTGAAGATGAAAATTTTCTAGGTCCAAGAAGGATCATAGTCTAGAATATATAGTAGCGGTGGAGTTGTTGAGATCAATCTCCAAGTGGGAGATTGTTGGTTGTGGAGCCTAATTATCTTCCTGATTCAGACATTTTTGTTTTTCAACCGTGTTTATACCCCATGAAGACTTTACACCCTGGAAGAATGTAAAATCCTCCACATTGGGGAGTTTAGAGGGGGGTTACCCCCTCTGCGGGGTCCCAGGGCAAGCGGGGGTTTGGGGGTAAAGCCCCCGAAGGAAAAATTGCCTTGTAAATGTATATTGTAATTTCATAGTAAATATGTTCTATTCATTAAAAGGTCATAGATATGACGATAAAAGTTATGTTAGGGTTTTTTTCGCTTGAAGGAAACCCTCTTTTATGAGGTAAATGTATTGTGGCTATTTATTATGGTGAATATTGTATTCTGAGATAGGAGACTGTGAGAGAAAGAAGAGGAATTTACAACGGGTTTGTTGTAGGTTGTATCCCTTCATTTTTTGGATAATAATAAAGAAAGGAACTAGAAATTTCTATGTTGGACGTAGCCCACACTGGGTGAACCATGTATATTTGTGTCTCTATTGTATTGTGTATATTTTGTGCTTGATTTCTGCGTTTGTTTTATTTTATTTCTCCACGATCCTGTTTTTCTAACAACTATTATTAGAAAAGATGTTAAATTTGATGAAAATCTCTTGGCCTACAAGCCTATTCGATGTGTGTGCCCTCTTCGATCTATGATACATATTTGGAGTTTGTGCCATCTATTGTTCCTATTCTAGTTTCTTCTTCTTCAGATGATGATAGTGAAGAAGAAAATCCACCTCCTCCTACTCACCTGCCTCCAGATGAGTCATTTGAACATGAACCTGAACCAACACCATTGCTTCTTAGATGGGCCCATTAAACACAATAAGAAACTGGTGATCTTGTTGGTGATCGTTTAGATCAACATCAGAGATGTTAATAGTTCCAATGAACCTCTTCTCTTTTGGCTCAAGTTTCAAAGACTCATGATCCAGATAAATTTGTAGAAGCTTCAGGTCATCCAGATTGGGATACAATTATGAATGAAGAGTGTCGTTCTTTAATTAAAATGATACTTTGGATCTTGCACCTCTTATAAATGGAATAAAAATTTTCAAATGTAAATGGGTTTACAAAACTATGTATGCATCAGATGGAAGTTTTGAAATACACAAGGCTCAGTTAGTTGCCAAATCATTTTCCCAAGTTGAAGGAATTGACTATAACGAAACATTTTCCCTTGTATCCAAAATGAATTATATATGCCTTGTTCTTTCCCTTTCTACCTCACATAAATGGGAGGTCCATCAGATTGATGTTAAATATTCCTTCTTGAATAAGGATTTGCAAGAAGAAATCTACATGGAAGAACGTCCTGGCTATGTCCATAATGACTCTAGCCTTGTTTGTCACCTTAAGAAATATCTGTATGGTATTAATAAATATCCTTGATCTTGGTATGCCAAAACAGACAACTTTCTTCTTGACACCGAATTTTCTCGATGTCATTCTTATCCAAATTTCTATACCAAGAAAATAGGAATCCATATCATAATCCTTTTCCTTTATGTTGATGACATTATCCTTATTGGTAGTTACTCAAAAATTTTAAACCATGTGAAAACCAGCCTTAAGAAGAAATTTGAAATGACATACTTAGGATTTTTTCACTATTTTCTTGGCCTCAAAGTTTTGCAAACTAGGGAATAAATTTTAATTTCGCATTCTATGTATTCATGTGATGTTCTTCGTTGCTTTCACATGGAATATTGTAAACCATCCCATTCTCCCTTCTAGTCCAAAGTCAAGCTTGTTTCCACCTACAGTTCTCCCGAAGTTGATGTCACTTTGTACCATCAATTAGTTGGTAGCCTCTTATACTTGACTCATACCCGTCCTAATCTTTCCTTTTTTTTGGCCTTGTTTCCCGGTATACGTAAAAACCCCATGAAATACATTGGACATAAACTAAGAGAATACGTATGTATGTCTAGGGTACATTTAAGTTCGGGATACATTACAATTCAAGGGGGAATCCTTTATTGGTTGGTTTAACTAACTCAGATTAGGTCAACGATCTTGATAATTGGAAGTCTATTGTAGTTTATGTTTCACCCTTAGTTCGGGACCTATCACCTGGGCTTGTAAGAAACAATAGGATATTTCTCTTTCTTCAGCATAAGTAGAGTACCGAGTAGTGGTTAATGCAAGTCAAGAATCTTTGTGGCTCCAACAGTTCCTTTCAGAGTTTGGATTCCAAAAGAAACATCTGACCAACCTTTAGTGTGACAATCAGAGTGCCATCAAGATCACCAAATATCTAGTTCAACATCAGTGCAACAAACACATTGAGATAAAGTTCATTCATGATCGATTTGTTAAAGTTCTCTTCTTCCTTACAGAAGATCAAGTTTCATATATTTTCACAAACTGTCTTATAGAAGAAATTTTTTCCAAAGTTTGATCTATGTTATGAGTTTAGGAAGTTTTCATTAAGGGGGGATAGGCTTTAAGGCCTCCTTCCTTCTCCTATTGTGTCATATTTGTAAATCCTTCAATCATATCCCAAGTTGTTCTTAAGGGGGTATGTTAGGATATTTAGAAACTTAGAAGTTAGTTAAGATCAACTTGATCTATTGTATAATTAGGTAAAAGTGTGTTTCTTAGTGTGTTTATTTAGTATGCATTTTTAGTTAGTAAATTTGACCATCACGATATGTTTCTGACATAGAGTGATCCAACTATTCATATTCTCCTCGATCGTAATAGCTACATTGATATGTGTCTTAACAATCGATTGGTCAATGATATATATAAAAAGAGTATGTATGGTAATTTGTCGATGATCGATTGTGAGAAACTCTCTTTTAAAATCTCTCTATAAACTTATTTTTCATTAATAAATTTCTCCAAGTGGCCATGTTGGTTGGGGCCATGGATGTTCCCCATAGGTGTTTTACCACGTGAAAACATCGGTGTTTTGATCTTGGATCTAGCTGTGTGAGTGGTTACTGAAGGTGTTCTTCCTTTGTTGTAATACATGTGTTGTTGAAAAAAAAAATGGCCTTAATCCCTACTAGCCATTATTGATCTTGAGCACTATGAATAACACCTATAAACCACAAAATGAGCCCTCTCTAAGGAAACATTGATGTATGAGCTGAATATGAGATTAATTATCAGGATCGGTTTTGGGTGAATGTCCATAGTGAGTGGAGGGAAGCTAGAGCCTTTATCTCTAATCCTTTCTTCCCATGATCAATTTCAATGGAAGAGTCCTCAAACCTCCACATTTTACCTTTATTTGTTAATAATAACCTACGAGGGTTATATGTGCACCATCACTAGGTTACTTGTGGACGAAAAATGTTTATAAAGGTCCATCTAAGGTCATAGGATGAGAGTAATGGGTTTTCCACACTAAATGAAACTTATTGGGATCAATTCCCATGACAAATTCCTACTACTCACAAAAATTCTACAATGATAATGTTGAACACATCCTCGAATCACCACACAAGACCTTTTTATATCACCTTTGTCTTAATAAATGGATATAACCACCATGATTAAAAAAAAACATATGCCTTGAAAAATAATTATTTTTTTGTCCACAATATTAATCATTCTCTGTGCGATGTTCAAGGTTCTTTAGCAACCAAGCTGGATATAAGGGTGAGTGCATGAAGTTGGTGGACGATAAAGTGGCAGCAGGGTTCAAAGGAACGAGTGCACATTTCTAGGAACACTTATATGTTCTTGATGTGATAGGTTCGACAAAACTTAAACCTCCACTTAGCAATACATGTAGGAATGTTCCCAAGAACACATGTGCATTCTGAATAATGTGCATGCATTCCTGAGAAACACGTGTACATGAATGAATGTGCGTTCCTAAGAAATATTGAAATAAAAATAACGTGTGCGCACTTTAGGAACACACATGTGTTCCTAAAATGCGCACATTATTAGGAACATGAACA
>JZKD02S1795518.1:239543-254131 GCA_000966675.3 Picea glauca | reverse complement strand
TTTATGCTTTTACTAGTGAGAACTCACCAGGGGTTCGAAAAGATTGGCATTAATAAAGGAACAATAGATTTTCTATTGTGAGATACTTAATCCTTTTCCCCTTTTCTTCTTCCCATCTATTATTGCTTTCTAGTTATATAATTAGTCTCCTTTCTATGATCATGGGTTCCAGGGTTGGTGGGCTGACATATCTTCATCTCCATCTATATTCTCACATGATGAATCCGACCAACCATTGTTACTTTCCATACTTAGCCAATTTTATGGCCTCAGTTGTCGGGTTGGAACTTTCGAACTATGCTACTTCTTGTTCCATTATATACATCTTGCACTCAAAAATTTCGTGATTTCAATGAAATTTGTGAACCGAACAACATCTTGCAAATTGTGAGATGATTTAAAATTGAACCAGAAATAATATATTAATATTAATTAATATGAATACTATTGGAATAAATATAAAAACTCTCTTGGAAAATACTTATGTCCCATGTTCCCTCATATACATCTTGTAGCCAAAGAATTTCCGTGATCTGCAATTTGTGCTTTTACTAGTGAGAACTCACTAGGGGTTCGAAAATATTGGCATTAATAAACGAAAAGTAGATTTTCTACTGTGAGATACTTAGCCCTTTTCCCCTTTTCTTCTTCCCATCCATTATCTTTTTCTATTTATATACTAAGTCACCTTTCTATGATCATGGGTTCCAGGGTTGGCGCACTGACATATCTTCATCTCCATTTATATCCTCAAATGACAAATCTGACCGACCTGTTAGAATGTGCTCATTTAACCATAGAAAATATCACTATTGTCACCCAACCATAGGCCAAATCCACCCCCGAGCACCTTGACCTTGACAGAGAGAAGAATCCTAGTAGAAAATCAATAGCCAAGAAAGGCTAATGCACCAAGAAAGAAGTAACCAAAGTTGATCACATAGTCCAACCCAGAAAGATAGAAACTATAGACTTCAGAACTAGCGGAAACACCTTCTCCAAGACTTGCGCACAAGAATGCCCAACTACAGTGCGCACAAGTGTCTCACTGCGATTCTGAGAGTTGTGTGTAAAGTGAATACTGGCACCCTATATTTATACTAGTTCTGGCAGACTACCTGGGTTGACTTCTCATTCTAAGTACTAATTAATTCATATTAATTATCTCTCTTAGCTGACATCTTTTATAGGGTTGCATTCACTTATTTTCTTTCTTCTGAAATATTCTAATCTTTTCAAAGGTCAGAATGGAGGTTGATACCTCCCAAAGCTACCATAATATCAACACTCCCTCCTAGCTAGGGAGGTATAACTGATAATGGTATTGAGCACAAACAAACCATTCAATTAGTAGGATAATTATAGCCACACATGCTAATTAAATCATGAGCATCGTCATTATTATCCAACTGGATAATCTCCATCACAACTGGTACAATGTCAACTAATAGAACAAAACTATGTTTATCCATAGTAGTACACAACTACTCAATCCATGACACATAGTCACAAACAGTGGAACATATCCACCACAATGGCATGCCTTTACTGTTTGGAGACACACAGTCTCCATAGTAATCATATCAATTGATATCGACCTGCACAGAAATAATGTTATGATATAAACTGAGTCATCTGGGCCATTCTTCCACTCACATCTGTGAGATATAGAAGAGCATCTGCCCTCAGAGTAGAACATCAATGATGGGCTATCTGGACTATTCTTCTCAAGAAAGGAAGAATAATTGTCTTGATTTTTGAGCCTAGACCATTCCCTATCAAGGTCATCCCTCCGACACTAAACAAAGTGCACCCTGGAGAGAATGAATCTTCCCTAGGGAATGCCTATCCCTGATTACTAAACTTGGATGACTCACCTATCTAGCCATTCCTCTGGCACTAAACAAAGTGCATCTTGGAGAGAATGAATTTTCCATAGGGAATGACTGTCTGGACCATTTCCTAAAGAAATGGTTGTCCTGCACCAACCTCCAAAACAAACCATTCTTTGAAACTGCTCACAACTGTTAGCTTTGAAAGAATGATTGTCTGGCGAGGGGGACCAGTATTCTTGACCACTACTAAGAGTGAAATTCAAGAAGAGATACTATCCTAGGCTATTTCCCAAGTTAACCACAAGGGAAATCGTTTTCTATGGTACATCAACAATCCATTAAACCATTTTCATTACAAAAATGACCTTTCGATCTGGACCATTTTCCAAACTGGAAAATGCCTGTCCATCTAAAATCTCAATCACTTTCCAAACTGGAAAGGAACTACCCAAGATAGACCATTTTTGTAACTTTAAAATGACTTTCCTCAAATCAATGATATGTTAGTGCTCCCTCCCAACTTGGAGAGTCTCTTCCCTTTCAACTAAGGGAGTTATTTCCAAAATCCCCAATTTGTCTCGAAAATATGCAAACTTTATTTTTGGACAGAGGCTTTGTCAAGATATCTATTGTCTACTCTTCTGTGGGGATATACTAGAGATTTACTTCATATACCTGGACTTTATCTCAAATAAAGTAGTATTTGATCTCAATGTGTTTCAACCGTTCATGAAACGTTGGGTGTTCTGATAGCCTTATACAAATCGGATTGTCACAGTGTATTATGGTTGAATCTGGAACCTGATCAAATAATCCAGAAATCAACTTTCTCAGCCATATTGCTTCTGTACATGCCTCACATGTTGTGATATATTATGCTTCTTCTATGTTTAGTGCTATAGACTTTTGTTTCCTTCTTCCCCAAGATATCATAGCAGAGCCCAAGATGAAACACATCCCTGAAGTACTCTTTATGTCTTCTGCTCTTCCTACCCAATCTGAATCTGTGAATCCATGAAGCTTTATATCACTGGATGTTGTATATCTTAAACCATAGTTTAGTGTCCCATGGATATACCTTGGAACATGATTTTCATCTGTCCAATGCTCATGTATAGGTTCCACCTGGAATTGGCTTAGTGTGCTCATGGCAAAGAAAATGTCTGGTCAAGTATTTACCAAATACATCAATGATCCAATCAATTGTCGATATAGTGATGGATCTACTGGATCAGAATCATAATCTCTTACTTTTCTTATATCGGTGGTCATAGGAGTTTCCATGGATTTGCAATCCATCATTCCAAACTTTTGAAGAATATTTATTGCATACTTTCCTTGTCCAAGGAATACTTCACCATGCCTTTTCCATACTTCTAGTCCCTAGTAATAATGCATGAGACCAAGATCTTTCATATCAAACTCAGAATCTAGTTCCGTTTTGCACTTGATGATGAGAGACTCTTCACCTATTAGGAATATATCGTCGACATATAGTAGTAGAATCACAGGTGCATTGTTCATGACTTTGTAGTAAAGATTTGGACCTGCATGAATTTTGGAGAAACCAAGTCTCATTAGGTAGTTGTCTATTCTGGAATACCAAGCTCTTGGAGATTGCTTGAGTCCATATAAATATTTCTTTAGTATGAAAACATTAGTGTCTCTGGAATGTACTTCAAACCCTTGAGGTTGTTCAATGTATACTTCCTCTTCGATTTCTCCATTGAGGAAAGTTGTCTTTACATACATATGATGTAAACCCCATCCCATGGAAGCGGCAAGAGACATGATATCTCTAATGGAAGTATATCTGGAAACCAGAGGAAAAGTTTCATCAAAGTCTTCTCCCTCCTTCTGGGAGAATCCTCTGGCTACGAACCTTGCTTTATATTTTTCCATGCTTCTGTCTATTGCATGTTTGACCTTATATACCTTTTGATGTTACTACTTATTTTTCTTTAGGTTTAGGCACAATTTCCCATACATCATTTTTCATGATGGACTGGTGTTCTTCTGTCATGGCTTCTTTCCATTGTTTCTTCTGAACTGCCTCTTCAAATGTGGTAGGTTATTCATCTAGAATCTTTTTCATACATGCTATATAGGTGGAGAATATTTTGGGCTTCTTACTTTTTCTGGAGGTCCCACTTGGGGCCTTGAGTCTTTCTTCTTATTGTAGGTTAGCTTCAAGCCAAGATGGTCGTTTCTTGGTCTTGGGTACAGTGTCTGAATCAATGGTATTAGATGGTTTCATCAGATGATCAAGTTGTTATTTTTCTTCATTTTGATTTTCTAGAAGACATGTGCCTTCTTCAATAGGCTCTTCATACTCTTCTTCTTCTATAGTTTCTTCTATGGATTTATTGTAATCCATATTTTCACTGAAGGTCACGTATTTGCTGAATTAAATCTTATGTCATTTCGGGATATAGATTCTATAGGCTTTGGATGATTCACTATATCCCACGAATATGCCCTTCTTTCCTGAGGGTTCTAATTTATTCCTTTTGTCCTTGGGAATGTGAAAGTAAACAGGGCATCCAAATATTCTTAAGTTTTCCACATTAGGTTTCTTTCCTAAGAAGGCTTCTTCTAGAGTCATATCTTTCAATATGCAGTGAGGAATTTTGTTCTGAACATATATTGTTGTCATGGCTGCTTCTCCCCATAAAAACATAGATAAACCTTGATCGTTTAGTAATGCATTCACAATTTCTTCAATAGATCTTTTTTTCCTTTTTGATACACCATTTTGTTGAGGATTATGAGGAACAATCAGATCCCTCTTAGTCCCTACCGATTTTCAAAAGGAAACGAATTCCTTGGATGTGTATTCTCCTCAATTATTTGTTCTCAAGGTCTTGATTTTCTTGTTTGTGAGATTCTCTATCTCTACTTTGAATTCTTGAAACTTGTTGAATACTTCATCCTTTGTCTTCAAGAGATATAACCAAGTCTTTCTTGAGTAATCATCTATGAAGATTACGTAGTAAAGAGAACCTCCTAGAGATTTGACTAGAATCAAACCACAAACATATGAATGTATTAGATATAGACTATCCTTAGATCTATTGTTGTTGCTTGGGAATGGTTTCTTGATATTCTTTCCAAGAGCACATCCTTTGCAATTTCCTTCATGTGTAGACTGTAATTTTGGTATTCCTTCAACCATATTTTTGAGAAAAGGTAATGCTTGATAGTTAATATGAGCGTACCTTCTGTGCCAAATTTCATTGGTATTGAATTCATCATGTACAAGAGATTCATCATTTTGTTCTAGTAGTCTATATAGATTTCCTTCACATGTTCCAATAACCCTAGCATTCTTTATGCTAGAGTCTTTATGCCAAGACAACACTTTTCCATCTACGAAAGCTATTTTGTTTCCTTTGTATTCTAGGAAATATATGGATACAAGATTATTTTCTAAACCAGGTACATATAATACATTTCTCAAATGAACATTGTTACCTATTTTCAATTTCACGAAGGCTTGTCCAATTCCTTCGACTGGGTAAGTGCTTTTGTCTCCAAGCTCTACCTTGTGCGATGTCTTCTTTTCATTTAGATTGGAGAGTCTGTCTTGATCTCTCTTCATATTCATAGAATCTCCACTGTCAATTATCCACATGTCACATTCAATCGTTCCTGTCAGTGCTAAGTAGTGTAGATGACTAGTCTTTTCATTCATGACTTCGGTTGACTGGTGACTAGTCACGCTTTGATCCAAAATTTCAACTTTGAATTTTATTCCATATGAGAGTGCCAAGAGGTGCATTGGACTAAGGCGCTCTTAAATACCTTCTTCTTGAGAGATATGTTCCATCATAGGGTGTTGGATCAGGGTTTTAGGGTTTCTGTAGCTGCACCTTCTAGTAACCCTAGTAGCAGTTCTTTGGTAACTGCTCCTGTTTGAAAACCCTAGAGGAAGTTCTTCAATGAGATTAGTATCCTTATGGTTATGCTTCCTTCTAGCGGTTAAACTGAATGAAGGAGGTGTGATATAATAACCTATTATAATGTGCTCATTCAACCATAGACAATATCACTATTGTCACCCAACCATAGGCCGAAGCCACCCCCGAGCAGCTTGAACTTGACAGAGAGAAGAATCCTGGTAGAAAATCAATAGCCAAGAAAGGCTAATGCACCAAGAAAGAATTAACCAAAGTTGATTAGAGATTCCAACCCAGAAAGATAGAAACTACAGACTTCAAAACTGGCGGCAACACCTTCTCCAGGACTTGCGCACAAGACTGCCCAACTAGAGTGCGCACAAGTGTCTCACTGTGATTCTGAGAGTTGTGTGTAAAGTGAAGACTGGAGCCCTATATTTATACTAGTTCTGGTAGACATCCTAGGATGAATTCTCATTCTGGGTACTAATCAATTCATATTAATTATCTCTCTTATTCAACATCTCTTCTAGGGTTACATTCACTTATTTTCTTGCTTCCAGAATATTCTAATCTTGTCAAAGGTCACAATGGAGGTTGATACCTCCTGAAGCTACCATAATATCAACATGAATGATGTTCCTTTCCATAATTAACCAATTTTATGGCCGCGGTTGTCGGGTTGGCGCTTACGAACTCAGCTGCTTCTTGTTCTGTGATATACATCTTTCCCTCAAAACTTTTGTGATCTACAATTCCACCACAGACTCCTTGAAATCGCAAGCTTCACTCTACAAGGGTTCACAAATGTATCAAAGTATATGTCGTTGCCTTCCATCCCCACTAACTTCACTTCCTTCCTAATATACATTAACTATGCTCTTACTAGTGACAATTGAACACACTGGTACGAAAGAATTGGCACCCAGACCTCCTCCATATACAAATTGACTACCGAACTCTGACATCATCCCCTCTTCCATGTTACACATTATGCATTCAAATGTTCTGAGCTATACAATTTGACCGTCGAGGCCTCTAGTCTTTCTGGGGATACCTTTTCATCCTATTTTGGATCCTCGCATTAGCGGGTTCATGAAATCTCCAACTCCTAGTTACTGTTTCTTGTTCCTCCCATCCTCGTACTTCTTTCCAAATATGAAACACCAAAGGTTTAATACTAAAACGTTGTAACAACCCCAGTTAAATAGTTGCATAGATATTATTAAGTATAATTAATTAGATAATTAATTGTCCTAATATGGTTTTAGTTAAACAATGATTAGTATTAATAATATTAATTAATTATTTATTTATTAATTAATTGTTATAAGTGTTGATTGATTAATTACTTAATTAATTGATTACTTAACACATTCAATGATTTAGGTAAAGCATTAAGGGGATTAATAAATTTAATTTAATCATTATGAAACTTTATGTATGACAGGTTAAGGATAAGATAATAAAGGAAAGGATAAGATAATAAAGGAGGGGATAAGGTAATAATGGGGAGGATAAGGTAATTAATGGAGGATAGAGAGTCGGTGAATGAGGGGGGGAGATATGAAGGGGGAAGAGTCCTACGAGAGGGGGATGGAATTTTGGGGGAAGGGGCATTATTGGAGAGGTCTGTATTTCTGTGGGATATCTTCTAGTTTTGAGGGGTTTTTTGGTCAGGGAGTTTTGGTGAACCATTGCAGGGGGCACTGGGTTGCTAGGGGTTTTGGGCACGGGGGCCAGGATTCCTTATGGTATCCTGGAGCTAGGGAGCCGGATAGGATGCTCCTAGCTGGCTGGGTGGTTAGTCGGTTTGGGAAGGGTTTGGTCAAAGCAGCAGGCTAGACAAAGAAGCAAAGAGGACAAACAACTAGATCATTGGGAATTAGCGTCAACAAGAGGTATCTATATTATGTTATGTAATTCATTAGATTGTTGTTCATTAATTAATTTATGCTGCTTATATGTATATGCTGAATGAAATTTCTTATTGCTTGTTGATTAATCTTATTGTTTAAACATTATGAAAAAAAATTGGGCTTAATTAATTTGAGGTCACTACACATGGTATTAGAGCTCGGTTTCAAAACTGAAACCTGGGCTTGACCACTCACAATATTAATATTTTTTCTTTGTGCCAACATGGTCTTCGTCTCCAATCCAATTTGGGTTGTTACAGTTTCTATTGATATATATTTTTATATTTCATTTTTTCAAACCAATAGCAATGTTATTTTTCCTATCTATTACAGAATCATAAATAACAAAAATATACTTGCATTTCATTAAAAGATAATTCTGTGGGACACTATTTCTAAGGTAAATACAATGTTCTTTAAAAATTAACCTCTTCTTACTGCAACGGTGTTGAAGGGTATAATTCTAGATGATGACTATCAAATTGGAAGAAGAACATTGACTTTAGTCATGCCTCTTTATGTATGAGAAACTATATCTTGTTTTCTTCCTTTCCAAAAGGTTGAAACAAGTGTGACTTGATTACAGATAACGAAAGAACAATGTTTTCTTTCTCGCTACTTTGATAATTCTTCAGTATTTGATAAGGTTTCAAGAGTTTTGAACAAATTGATCTGGTTTTAAGAGAAATGGGAAAATAAAAAACAAAGTGAGGTTACAAACAAATAAATATTCAATTAGGTAAAAAGCTAAAAAACAAATGGAAACAACGTATGATGAGGGTTCACCATAAACCGAATGAATGAATTGGCTGCATCTGTACAAAAAACCCCATCCCCAATCCACACCTCATCCAAATTTTTATCAGTCAGAGTAGGATATAGCTAATTAAAGATGAATATTCAATGAGAAAGAGAACGTCGATGAAATAAAAATGAGAAGAGGCCAAATTAGGGAAAGATAACACTGATGAAATAAAATCATATGGCTTATGTAGTCTGCGATGAAAATAATACCTACGAGCATTCCAGATGTAAAGTAAACCCTAAATCCCTGAACTCTTATAGTCGACCTATAAACAAACGTAAGACGCAGAAATTAAAAATGAAAACTCAAAACATGTGTGAGATTCTATCTCCCTGGGCATATTCAACAACCGATTCTAGATGACTTAGGTTTCAAGAGATTTGTAGTGTGTTAAAGGAGTAAGATAGTCATATTAGCAAGGCTATGTCACTTTGTATGTGTGTGTTGTTGGTGTTACATGCATACAAAGGGTGATTGGTTACAGGAACGAAGACTGTTCGTTGTCTGTAACTTGAAAACTATCTTTGATGGTCCTAGATTTAGGAGAGGGGAGGGTCCCTCCCAACCTTCATACAAATCTATCATTTTGAAGACAAGGGAGCGCTAGAATTATCACAACTAGAAAAGGGGAGTTATCATTTTAATCGTTGTAGTTCTAAGACTTTAAGAATCCCCAGATAAAATAAAATAAATTCCAACAGAGGCTATTAGCTACGAAATCCAGTACCTGTCTAGTCATGCCCTAATGTGTCGATTCATTGGTGTTTTTCCAACATAATTTATTCTCAGGAACGGATATCTTCAGCATGGTTAATTAGAGGTTTTATCGATCTACACTTACATGCAAAGGGTTTATTCATTATCGAAGTCAATGAATACAAAGACAACACGGAGGATTTTTGAAGATGACTCCTATTTCTTGCTTCAAAACTTTAGAATGCCTCTTGTCCCTCTCTCCTAACTAGTAAGCCTAATCTAGTAAGCCATATTAACAGTTTCTACACATACACAAAAAATAGAAAACAACTAAACAACTAAAAAAAACAAAAATCATAAAACAACTAAAAACACTTGATCTGGTAAGCCATATTAACAGTTTCTACACATACATACTATCACATTACTAGCATATTGTTCTGTTAAGAAAATTAGCTTAGCCTCATGAGAGATTTATTCCAAACAGAAAAAGGCTTCTGACGAGAAATAAGTGATTTACCGACTTAAAAACCTACCCAATGAACAAAATAAAGATAGATTTAAGCCTAATGAACCTGTATCTCTTTCTGGCATCATAAAAAAAATCAAAGCCCTAACGACAGAAACGCACATTCATTTATGCTCTGCCAATTGCATGGTCCGATTTCACTCTGTCCTAGTACCATCCTTCCACACAACACACATGTTAGTTACCAAAGCCACAATATACAAGCCAGCGACCAATGCCAGAAACCAAACACCTGACAAACGAGGAGGAGAAGCCATGAGAGAAGGCCATGGCGGCCAACCGCGTAACCAAAAACCTTGCAAGAAGAAACGATGGGGAAAAAATGAATTAGGGTTATGATGATAAAGGTTAGGGTTTAGANGCATCAATAAGAGGTGTATATATTCTATTATGTAATTCATTAGATTGTTGTTCATTAATTAATTTATGTTGCCTATATGTATATGCTGAATGAAATTGCTTATTGCTTGTTGATTAATCTTATTGTTTAAACATTATGAAAAAAATTTAGGCTTAATTAATTTGAGGTCACTACAAACGCCATCATCCAAAAACCATAAATATCGTCATTAATAAGAAAAATTCTCAAGGACTAATGATCCCTATAGAACTTGTCCATAAAAATGCAAAGAAGATCTTGCCAGGTAATGGAAAAGCTATTACAAATTTCAATATATTAGCGAAAACAAGTCTGGGCCAATGTTTCCTTGTTCCATACTTGGACACTTTTTCAATTGCGGGTTCCCAGATTGACGGCCTCAATATTGTGTTTTGAATCTCTCGTGAGTTGCAAATAGTGCCCAGAGTTCTGCAATATACAATTTGTCTGCTGGAATGCACTGTCACAAGCCCAGCCGTCTGTTGTTTTTTTTCCTTTCTATTTCTTATGGATTTCAATGAAATTTGCGAACCAAAGAGGATCCTATAAATTGGAAGATGATTTACATTTGGACCAGAAATAATCTATTAATATAAATTAATCTGAATACTATTGGAATAAATATAAACACTTTCTCTTTTAAATTTTCCTCTTTTCTCCCCCTCTATTTGTTGAAATTACTAAGACAACTGAGAAGGGGGGGTGAATCAGTTGTTACTGTGCTTAAACAATATTAAGTCTATTAAACCATTTTTAATCTTTCATCAAGTGACCATCAATATTATACATCATATGAACACCATAAATAATGAGCATCAATCACACATAAGATATACACAGAGACAGATTTTCACGAGGAAACCCATAAAGGGAGAAAACCTCTTCTTCTTCGAAATGATAGGCAATCTTTTAAGTTTTGTACATCTTCTATGTTTGAGCACCAACTCAAAGTGAGGCTACTGTCTCTATTTTACAAGCTCTAACTTGTTTGAGAGCACCAACTCTCTATTTTCTCTAGCACCCACTAGAAGGAAGCACCAACTCCCTGAGTGTTCCAGCACCGACTGGATGGAAGCACCTACTTTCACTTATACAAGAACCAATTTGCATATAGAAAACTTTGTGTTTTCCCAAGCACCACCCTCCCACCCTATTTTTCTAGCGACAACTAGATAGAAGCTACAACTCTCAATATTCAAGCACCAACTCGAATATCAAAGGACCACAGTCCTCTCTAGAACCACCCTATCTCCCTAGTTATGAATAAGTGATTGAAAAACAAACAATACAGGTGTCTCAATTCTTACCCCTTCTTTTCTCTTCTGCAATTCTTCTCTGCTTCAAAAACTGTTCTGCAATTCTGCTATGCTTCATTCTATTCTGCTATTCTACTCTGCTTCATGTTAATCTGTTATTCCACTCTACTTCATGCTATTCTTCTCTTGCTTCTATCTGTTCAACAACTGTTACTCATCTCTGAGTTTTATCTCAATCTCTGCAACCTTTAATTTTACTCTTCTTACCGTTCATCACATTTTTTTGGTTAGAACATCCAACCTTACACAGTCGCTTCATGTCTCCTTTTATTCACACACGCCTCATCAGTTACACCTCAAATCTTCTTGGGAAAAAATGCCTCAACAACTAAATCACCAACCGATCAAGAATAATGAATCCATTTTTCTAACTGAATCGTAACTGATTAATTAACTGTGAAGTGAAACAGTAGCCCTCCGATCATATTCAAATTCACCTACACCATTGGATTAAATTGACAAGGTTTTGCGTTTATCTCATATGCCCACTAGCTGTGACCGAGCGCTAAATAGAATTTGAATTTTGTGATCTCGCATCTCGGCATTCCTGTGATAAAGGATCTCGACACTATAAGTCATGATTGTTGAGACTCTGAGATGGATCTTAGCACCACTAACTTCTTCCCCTCATGTGACCACCGATGGTGACCACAGGCTACGCCAAAAGGTGCTTCATATTTCGCGAACTTATAAACTTCATAGAGCCTGATCAACGGTCGAGATCTCCAATGATCCGATGGTCCAGATCTCATCGCTATATCACATATCACGATTCCTATGATGAAGGGTCTTGATGCTCCAAGTCGCAATCGCCAAGACTCTGAGATGGAGCTTAACACCGCCAGCTTCTTCCTCCACCTTCCGCAGATGTAACCACTGGCTGTGACCACAGCCTTATTCGAAAACACATTTCACACTTTCACGTCTTGGGTATTTTGTCGTGCTCTGATCTATCACCATGTGCCCCTCTTGGATCAACGATCCAGATCTTATCATGATTTCTCCACTTCACGAGCCTTCTTCATGCCTGATCAACGGTCCACAATCCTTGGTGATCTGACGATCAAGATCTTTTAGTGATATCGCATATCGCGATTCCTGTGATGAAGAGTCTCAATACTCCAAGTTGCGAACATCAAGATGGAACTTAGCAATTATCTCTTTCCCTTTAGCCTTTGACGATGTGACCTTGAAATATGACCACTAGCCAATCAAACGAGCACTTCACTCCTTTGACGTTCCAGTCAGCGAAATGATGATCTTTCACCATGTGTCCTATGGAACCAATGGTCCAGATAATATCATGACTTCACCACGTGTCCTTCTTGAATCAACGATCAAGATCTTATCGCGATGTCACATATCACAAGTTTGAGCCTCTTTCCTTTGGATTTCCCGATCTGCAAAACTCTGAAATGAAATCTTTATCGTGCTTTGATTGTTTTCCTCCTTCTGATATTACACTGTTGATCTTGCCATTATCGCTATGCTACTGATCATGCTGATCTTCACCATATGATTGTGTTGATCTTCATCGTCAATGACAAACAAACATACTCTACCTATGTCTAAAAACATGCCAACAATATCTCCATTTGGCATTGATGGCAATCCCTTGAAAAACATGCAACTATACCACTGTAGCATCCTTGAAATTACCACCACTATAGCATCCTTGAAATTTACCACACTTTCTCCCCCTTTGACAAAAATGTCAAATAAGAAACATGCTCCCCCTGAGTTGTTGCAGTACATACTCCCCCTGTCAACTATGAGAAACTTAGAAATACAACAGATATTCAATAAGTACTCCTCCTAATCAAGTGAGCAGATTAGACGAAAGAGGTTATAACCCCCAACTTTTGACGAAGATATCCAAAAGGGGTCGTTGCTAATGGTTTAGTAAAGATATCAGCTATCTGTTCTATGGAAGGGATATAATTCAGTTGAACAACTCTGTTTATGACTTGTTCTCTGAGAAAATGGTATTTTATTGGGATATGCTTAGTCTTGGAATGAAGAACAGGATTCTTGGAGACACTAATGGCACTAGTGTTATCACAATGAATTGTAATCAGATCAGTATAATTTACCTTCAAATCTGTAAGAGTTTGAATCATCCATAAAATCTGAGTGAAACAAGTAGCAGAAGCAATGTACTCTGCCTCTGTAGTTGATAAGGAAATAGATCCCTGCTTCTTACTAATCCATGCTACCAACGAGTCACCCAGGAAGAATGCACCTCCACTGGTGCTCTTTCTCTCATCCACACAATTTGCCCAATCTGTATCTGAATAAGTAGTTAACTAAAAATTATGATTTCTTAGATATCATAGACCATAAGTCATTGTTCCCTTCAAGTATTTGAATATCCTTGTGACAGCTACCAAATGACTTTGTCTGGGAGCAGACTGATAACGACCTACCATTTCAATAGCTTGCATTATATCAGGACGGGATGTTGTGATGTACATAAGACTGCCTATCATAGAGAGATATGTCCTTTAATCAACATCCAGTGAAATATCATCTTTAATGAGCTTGCAACCAACCACCATAGGTGCGCTAACAGGAGAGGAATACTCCATCTAAAATTTCTTCAACATCTCTTTCAAATATTTTTCTTGAGAGATAAATATTCTTGTAGAACTTTGATTTACTTGTAAACAAAGAAATCATGACAGTTCTCCTATCATGGACATCTCAAATTCTATTTGCATAGAGTTAGCAAACCACTGGACAGATGATTCATTAGTACAGCCAAAAATAATATCATCTACATAAACCAAAACAACTAGTAAATTATCACCTTCAGACTTAATGTAGAGATTGTTGTCAACAATACCTTTCTTGAACCCTTTGTCTTGTAAAAATTTGTCCAATCTATAATACCAACCTCATGGTGTTTGTTTCAATCCATATAAGGCCTTCTTCAGCTTGCAAACATAATTAGGATTATGTGTCAATGAGAATCCTTCAGGTTTCTCCATATATACTTCTTCCTCTAGATCTCCATTAAAAAAATTTTATTTAACATCCATCTGATAAACTTTAAAGTTCTTATGACATGAATAAGCAAGAAACATTTTGATGGTCTCCAATCTTGCCACTGGTGCAAAAGTTTCATCAAAGTCCTGACCTTCAACTTGTGCATACCCTTTACAAACCAATCTAGCTTTATTTCTAACAACTTGTCCTTTTTCATTCATT
>JZKD02S1795518.1:213751-225576 GCA_000966675.3 Picea glauca | reverse complement strand
TTCTACAGGTGGTCTTCTACTAGGAGTGCCCCAAAAAAAAAACCACCTGTAGAAGACAGTGCCAAAAGTGTGCATGGCTACAATTACGTGGCCACCAAACTTTCTGATAGTTTAAATTTCTGATAGTTTAAATCTCTTACTGGCAATTGAGGGTGATGTCAGCACAGAAACGTGGCTATCATCAGAAACATGAAAAGCCAAGATATCTTAATATTTTTTAATCAGGTAGACCTGGTTATGACAATGAGTACAATTAATCAACTTTTAATCTAAAATTCTAATATGATGGTTAACAATTGAAGATGCTGGCATATTCTTAGTCGTCCTCCCAAATCAATGAATGTGATTTACTCTTCATAACTTCCTTGTATTTTTGAATGCATCCGTTACCCTGTTTACTTTTTAACATTTACCTAATCATATTAAGAAATCACTGGAGCACTATATGATTGCCACGTTTAAATAATTAACCTTTCAGATTACCCTTTTGGCGTTCTGTTCTCAGCTGCTTTTCATTTTCACTTACGCCCTTTTGGCGTTCTCAGCAGCGAGTTAGCCGCTGTGCTAGTAATAAATTAGTGAATACAGTAATTTTTAAATATGATTAGGTAAATGTAAAAAAGTAAACATATAAACGGATGTCTTTATAACAGCTCGAAAGTTAATAGATGAAATCAAAACCATTAATTTATTGTGAAGACTAAGAATATTCTAAACATATTTAATTTCGTCCATAAAAAAATTATTAAGAACTAAAAACCTATTAAATGTGCTCATTATCAATAGGTGTACCTCTTTGGCGTAACTAAGCTAGCTAATGGATATAAGTAATATATATATATATATGAATTTAGGATGTACAGGGGCGTGACGGTCGCGGGCAATGCTCTTGGGGTCTGTTGCACAGAACACAGTATAAACCAGTATGAACGTGCCGATGATCTCTGCAGAGAGGGCCGTTTCCTTGGTGTAGCCCGGGGATACTGAATTGGCTCCTCCTCCCCCGGTGGAATAGTAAGTCTTCTGCAATGCTTTCACTACCCCCGCCCCGCAGACTGCACCCGCACACTGTGCCACTATATACAGTAACGCTCGATTGAGAGTCACCTTCCGAGCAACGAACAACCCAAAAGTGACTGCAGGGTTTATATGTCCGCCTGCATCATGAAATTGAATAATCAATAAGGAGATTATATGGTCACAATGTGGGAATTTATACTAACTACGAAGAAATGGGAACCTGAGATTCCTGATGTGCAATATACGAGAACGAAGATCATTCCTCCAAAGGACCAGGCAATGCCCAAGATACCTACCCCACCACCACACGGATTCCTCTCGTTGGCCTGGGCGTGCCCGACGACAGTGGCAACGGTCACATACAGAAACAAAAACGTGGCTACGAACTCGGCTTTCTCGTAACCTGTGAAGGAAGAATATCCCGATACACTGCAGTGCAATTTACAACAGCAGAAGAGTACTATATGACTATAAAGCGACAAGCTAGTCGAGTTTCAATGTAAGCTGAACCATTTATTCCCCTTCGAATCTCAATATGCTATTTGAATTTCATTTTCGTTGGCTTTTTACTTGTCTCGGCGCCCACGCCACTGAGCCATTTCGTTTCTCCTTCCATGCATTTCGTTTCGAATTTCGTTTCTCCTTCCATTTTCGGTGGCTTTTTCTTCAATCTCGTTCATTGTGTATTTTATTTGCTTTATTTTCCTATCTTGACACCTAATGTAAACGTAGCTTTATCATAGACCTAGTGTGTTTCTAGTGGCCACTAATATGATAAAATCCCAGTAAAAGTGTTTATCTTTTATAAATAATCCTAAGATGTTTTAAGATATCTTAGGATGTCATGTATATAGTAGAGAAGTTGAAGTAAGAATTAATTATGTTTGTAGGAGACATCACTTTTTTATCTATTATTAAAAAATATAAGGAAGATAAGGGATTAACAAAGATGTAGTTACTTCCACATAGCACTCAAAATGAGTGTAGATATGCAACTATGTCGTTTTCCCCATTCAAACATCATTTTAGTATGAAAGACCACTCCTTGTGGATGACCCCAAACAATTATGAGGAGAAGAGGGCATATGTAACCATGTGGCTACTCTCAAATAACCATGAGGGTGAGAGGAGAAAGATGAACAAGAAAGCACACACAACCAATCAACCATTATATTAGTAGGAGGAACCACTTCCTAAGGAGGAGAGCGAAAGGTTGCGAAACCAATTAGACTTACACGAAAACCAATTGACCATTATGTTACTTTTCGCGACCCCTAATCAACCATCATGAGGAGAGGGGAAGATTGAGCAAGAAAGCATAATCACCCTACAACCAATCAACCATTATATTACTTGTGTCTTCTCCCAATCAACCATGTGGAGGAGAGTAGAAGGATAAGCAAGGAAGAATATTGAGATGACCAAGCAAGCAAGTATATTCATTCCGCAACCAATAAATTGTATGTTACTTGTTCTTACCCTTAATCAACCATGAGGAGGAGAGGGTAAGGATGAGGAACCAATCATACTCACTCGATGACCAATCAACCATTATGCTACTTGTGGCTTCATCCATTCAACTAGAAGGAGGAGAGGGAAGGTCAAGAAAGAAAGCATAAACACCCTTACCAACCAACAATTATGTTAGTAGGAGACACCAATCATTGACATAAGGATCATAGTACATTGGAGCTTATATTTTACCACAAACTCTCTTGATTAATATGGAATAGTAAATTTTTTAAATAAAGAAGTATTTATGTGGTAATAATAATTCCAAGATGGTTTTTCTTAGTCGTATGGTTTCAAAATCTCAAAACCCTAACTACTCTGCCTGCATGCCTCTCCTTCGCAGTGGTGTCAGACCTCTCTCAAGCCTAAACTGAGCCCTTATGCCACCGCAGATACTATTGAGCCTACACTCGCAGAATGAGCATCAAAGGAGGGGTAAAATCCCCCTCTTACCGCAATGTTGCTTCCAATGAAACAGACGGAACTAGAGCAAGAAGACCATCCTTTGAGCCGTCGCCGCACCTTAGAGACAACCTGTTACAAGAAGAACAAATCTCTAGGAAAAGCATGTAAATGGATGTTGAATCGTCGCATCCAAAGGCATCTCGGAACCGGGAACCAGGAAAATGCATCCCCCAAGCGTCCACAATATCGAAATACGTGATCAAATATACCAGGGTAGGGGAGCACACCCAATTCATGAGGGAACATGCCTCGATCGAAAAATTTCTAGGGATTTGGCCATCAGAAAGAGACCTCATGAAATGGATCAAACATTGGTGGAACCCGAAGGGGGATAATGAGTTGCAACTAGGCTCTAAAGGATTCTTTATGGTAATCTTCTATAGCCTGGAGGATAAAGACAAAGTCTTTGAAAATGGCCTCTACTTCTTCAACTCAGCTGGCCTATATCTGAGATTTTGGACAGATCGCTTATGCCCAGAAAAGGAAGACTTTTCCTACGCCCCATTTTGGTTATGAATTTAATCTCTCCCCTGGGAATTATGGCTTGAATAAATACTCATGGGTATTGGAAACACGCTAGGAAGGTATGTTAAATCCTCAGAATCCATAAAATAGAGGAAATACACTTCCTATGCATGGATATGTGTCTACATGAACCTCTCCAAATCCCTCCTAGGCTCTGTAACCATCGAATACCAATATGAAGAATGGAATCATACAATATCTTATGAACACATCCCCTTTAGATGTTGGAAATGCCATGAACATGGGCACCTCTTCAGAGACTTCCCCCTCAATGCACCATTACGCCCAACAACAGAGGATAAATAGAAATATGGATTCACTCAGGTACAAAGCCACATAAGACAATATCAGAAAAAATATACTCAACCAGGAAACAAGAAAATCCCTATCAACAACTCTTTCGAGGCATTCAACAATCTTCCAAAAACAGAGAAATTAGAAAACCCCCATATTACTTCAGATCCATGCAAAGGAAAGGGAAAAGAAAAACAAGCTCTGGATCCATTCCTAGAAAAAATCCTACACCAAGATCCCCCATCTCAACGATTCCAAAGCACAGAACCAGAAGAAGTTCGTGGAGATACCATATGTAAATCGATGAGAGGGAACTTGAGGACATTGGCCTAGACAAGCTAGAGGAAGATTTTAACAGATAGGAACTATAATCAATTCCACTGGAGCAACTAAGGAAGGTGCACAAAGTGTTCACCAATTCCACAATAGGAGCTACATCCCTCTTAGGAATACACATGGAGTTGGATCCATGCCCTAAGAAAAATCAGAAGGAGGGTAAGCGACAAGGACACAAAACAACCCATCAACTAATCAAACATCTAGGAAACTTTATGATCAACTCAGGACAAGTCCAACACCTCTTTGAACATTCTTCTCCTCCCCATGCAATTAAAAATGATGAAGATCATAACATGGAATATCATAGGCCTTAATGGAATATCCAAATAGAGGATCCTCGGAAACTATTTCAAGGAAGAAAATCCAGACATCCTCCTACTTCAAGAGACCAAATGTGTTGGTCACATGGAAGAAGAAATACTCAAAAGATGTTGGAGACATTGTAATTTCACTTACACAGACTCAAAAGGTGCAACAGGAGGTTTAGATATCCTTTGGAACCCTACTACAGTCATTTTGGAGCCGGCCTACTCAACAACATGTACAATCTCAGTGCATTATCAAGCTATAGGTTCAAGTAAATCATGTGTCATCACCAATTCTTATGGACGTCAGCTCGATCAAGAGAAGGATCACTTCTTGGATAGCTTAGAATACATTAATGCTTTAAGAGGAAAACAAATATGGATATTAGGGGAGGATTTCAACATGATTCTCACCTTAGAGGAAAAAAGTGGAGGCCTGAAATGTTTAGACCAAGATAGTGCCAATTTCAACCACCTCATTGATAAGCTCCATATAATCGATATTGAAACCAGAAATGGATCCTTCACCTGGACCAACAAGCTGAAGGGGACTCAACACATTGCCAGCAGATTAGATCACTTTCTAATCTCGAAAAATCTAATGCCTGAAGCACCACTCATTGAAGCCAACATCCTTTCAAGAGAAGGCTCTGATCATTGACCAGTGTACCTTTGGATAAACACAATAGCTACTCTGAAATACAAACCGTTTCTCTTTGAGAATTTTTGTCTAATGCATCGAGACTTCTCAGAGCTTTCCAGAACTTGGTGGACTCAAGCAGAAATAGAGCATGGATCTTGGATGTACAAATTGTAGTAGCACCTAAAAAACACCAAACAACAAATTCAGGACTGGAACAAGAATGTATTTGGTAATATCTTCCTAGCTCAAAAAAATCTTGAACAAAAACTCAAGGACATTCAACAAAAATCTATTATTTCTAGCTATTTGAAAGCCCTGCTACAAGAGGAAGACACCTTGAAGAAACAACTTGAAGAGCATCACAAGAAAAAGGAAATCCTCTGGAGGAAAAAGTCACGAGTGCAATGGTTAAAAGAAGGGAAAAAAATACCAAATGTTTCCACCACTCCATGCTTCACATGCATTACATCAATCGTATTACAAAACTAGAGGACTCATAGGAAAACACACTTCTAGATCATGCTAACATTGAAGAGGAGCTAGTAACTTATTATAGAGAGCTACTCTCAGAACCCCTAGTCAAAAGAATTCCCATCATTCACAAGGTGACGCAACACATACCGACCCTTATTACTGCAGAGCAAAACATGGCCTTAATGAGACCAATCTCGTAGAAGGAAGTAGATCATGCTATCAAGGAAATTCCCCCTGGGAAAGACCCAGGGCTGGATGGCTTTGTTATCACATAGATTGTCATGGATCAATAAAAATATTTAGTTTGATTTTGAGTCATGGTTTTACCTTATGTTATAGGTTTTAGGTCCCTTTTCCCATAGCAATTGTTCATTTTTTGGGCATGGATAAATTATGATTAAGTTTGGTTTTGGTTAAAAGTCATTCATTCACATCTTTCAAATTTTTCATTATGACCGTGACATGTCACCTTCTCCATGTTGTACGTTGACCCCATATTCTTGTCACTCATATCATTAAAGTGTCATATCTAATCTGAGTTATACGATGCCAACTCACTAGGAGAGTTCACAACGCCTTTTAAAGTAAATATTACATTTATTATCATCATTACTTTTAAAGGGTCATGTCATTGGGGATCTCCTTGATTTCAGATTTGAATTTTAAATCAATATTCAAGGATCATTTTTATTGATGTCTTAATCATTTTCTCCAAGTGTGAAAATATCCTCCAGCTTGGCACTGCGAATTGGTTTTACAGACATGCGTTGCTAACTGGTTGCAGGGGATGATTTGGTAGTTAGACTACTTGTAGGCACTCCTGAGAAGATATCAAGACATCGGCCTCCATCTCCAAGCTACCAGGTACTTCATGAGCTTCCCCACCTTGTTTTAATGCCTATAAAGGGGTTAATGGATTCTGCTTTGTATGGTGTTGCGAACTAGCTGGATGGAACTGCGAACTCTCTCAAAGACCTATAATTAAGCTTCGAACCTTGTCCCCTTTCTCTGTAGCTTATCTCTTGAGACCATCAACATTTCTGGGCTTGAATTACCCTATCTTATGGTCCTTGGCCTCTGCATCACTCGTTCATATAGATTTTTCCAAACCCTAACTATGGTGTTGCAAACTCTGTGCAGTCAGTCAGTGCTGCAAACTCTCTATTCCAACATCCCTGCAAAATATCCTTTTTTCCAATTCACCATCCATTTACATTCATTTTATAAAAATATCCTCATTGTTAAAATATTTCAGCCTTACTTAGAAACATTTTCATTATGAGAGGTCTGTGTGGATTTTCTTATTTTATTCCAGTAGTCATTTCCTCTGCTTCCCTGCTCTCCAATGTGGGTATTTTTGTATGTATTGTGACAAAACCTGCCTAGCTAGCACATATGGATACTCAGAAAAAGAAGTTTCATAAGGGTGGAGATATTGTGAGAACATATCCCTATGATATGCAACTATTTTCTGAGGAACCCTTGATCATGGAGGTCTTCCAAAGAGTGGGTAGTATTAACTTCTGACAGAAAATGAAGAGAAGGAACCCAGAGGTGGCTAAAGAATTTGCACTAAATTTTAATGGAACCAAGACCAAGGTTGGGATACTAGTATTTGAGGTATATTAGAGGACCATATCAACAACCAATGAGATACGTAGTACCGGGGAGAGATGGTTCAAGGCCATGACTCTAAATGATGTCTTTTCAAGGGAATTCCTCAAACCAGAGCACCAAAAAGACAATTTGTCAAAGGGTGTGCCTAGTAACCATATGTCAGAGGGTTTTGATTAAATGTTGAAGATAATTTAAAGACACTTTACCTATGAAGGGATATTTAACATGATCTATCAATATCACATAAGACTACCACTACACTTCACATGGAAAGATGTTATGAATATTCCTTTCTACTTGTTCAAAAGTATTGGAAAAATCTCTGATAGGGTTCATGCTAAGTATAAGGCAGTTGATACAAGTGTTTTTCATCCAGGTCTGATAAATATGTTGATGATGGAGGAATTAAGAAAGAGAAACATGGAATGGGAAGAATTCATTAGTTCTTCCAATTTTCAGCTTAACATTTCTCCTACCCCACAGTCTAAGGTACAAATCCCTCCTGAGGTTGACAAGTATGTACAGTTTGAGGTGAATAAGAAAAGGAAGAGCATTGGGTCTGATAAGAAAAATAAGGAAACAAATGAACATGTAGAATAAGGAGGATATTATTAGTCCCCACAAAGAGAGGCTTCACCTTTGCCAGCTCCCAGTCCAGTGGAGACTCCTTCAACTAGAGCCACAGGGATGAGAGGGAGAAATTTAATTTTCTCTTCACCACCTGCTACAGACAAGGTCAAGACCGAGAGATCTATTACTAGAGCATCAACAAAGAAATAAATCACTGTGTAGAAAGTGTTAGTGAGATCCCCCATCCAGAGAAAGGGAAAAAATGTACCTATCAAAGAGCCCAACCAGGAGACCTATTACTAGAGCATCAACAAAGAAGGAAATCACTATGTAGAAAGTGTCAGTGAGAGCCCCCATCCAGAGAAAGGGAAAAAATGTACCTATCAAAGAGCCCATTGAAGTTGTAGGCACAACTACTCCTCCAAAAAATCCTACCTTTAAGAGGTTGAATAGACAGCTTAAAGAGGCAAGGACTGAAATTGCTAAATTAAAAAGGGAGAATTTATTTGAAAATAAGAAGCTAAGTGATCTTATGGATACGTATCATGGAACTCTTGAAAAGGATAAGTTTATAGCTAAAATATTTAGACCTCTCCACATGAAGCTTAGAAACTTGTACAGACAGAATATAGCCTACCAGAGTCAAATCAAAGGGATAAATATGGAGTTGCAACCTCTCAGAGAGGATTTGGCCAAGAATAATTTGGATCTATTAGATAAAGCTTCCACCAGGAGGAGCTCCAGAGTAAGAAAGTGAAGGAAATGAATACCTTGAGTCATACTATTTTTGACAGTTTTTTGTTTTGGTATTTTGCTGATTTAAAGATAGTCATGATTGATAAGTCAATATTTAATTGAGGATGTATTAAGATATATTATGTATTATACCACTATCATATATTATTATAATAGTTGTTGACACTCGGGACAGTTTTGGAGTGTTTTTTATTCATTTTCAAACAAGAAGAGCAGCTAGAGGAGAGTTCACAGCGCATGGCACTGCGAACTGGATGATACAGTTTGGCGTTGCAAACTATGCTACGAAATCTTGATATGGAGGTTTTGGAGGAATAAACAGTTTCCAAATGGGAAGATAAGGATATGACATCTTCTAGGAGTTCAGTTGAAGGCTAGAGGGACACCTGACCAAGAGAGATGCACTCAGATCACATGTCATCAAGCATATTTAATATGATCAAGGAGGTTACCAACATGTTCCTATTTTTTAGCAGTTTGTTTCTTTTTTGTTGAAAAACTGTAGTTACTCCACCTTTGGGTGTGGGAATCCTAGGAAAGAAGGGAAATTTGAATTGTAAATTTGTCATTGACAGCCTAGGCTATAAGATAGAGCTTGGAAATCATTGGAGGGTTCGAAGGATTGTAATGAGACTCATATTTTTTTGAATTTGTGAAGTTACAGAGCCATCTCTAGATTTTGTGTACTAGAATTGAGACTTTTTCATTAATAGAAATCAATTTCTTTCCATTATCTTATCTCATCTTACTTTGATTTACTGTCATTTGAATGATTCACTTGATTTATTTTATTTGTATTGCAATGGAGGCTTTGTTGTGATGTTGCTATGATTTTATCAGAGTTTATCTTTTGATTAAAGAAGTTCTTATGTCAAAATAATTTCCTTAGTTGTATGCTAGTATTTCCTGAAGTGAGTGGTAGGAATATTCATCTTCTCATTAAGTCTTCTATCTATCCATTTTACTCTGTAAAACCCTGATCTAAGTTAGTCAATACCTCATTTGTTGATACCTCTTTTCTGGAAACTTCTGTGATTTTCTCTGTTATGCCTGAGTTTTGATCCATTTGACATCATCATAAAAAAATTATCTTTAAACCTATTGATGGGTGTTGAGATTACACTTTAGCAGTCAAAGTTTGACTTTCAATGCTAATAGGATTCACTACCATTTTTTTCCACCATTGTTGGTTGATGATCAGAGAAGAATTTTGACAACTTGTAGAGGAATCCAGAACCTATGGACACATACTCTCTACCCTCAACACTACCTTCCTCATCCCGATTCCAAAAGAGGAGTGTGTCACCAACCCAAAGCAATTTCGACCAACAACACTTTGCATTGTCATTTATAAAATAACAACAAAGGTGATCTCCCTTCATCTCAAACCCATCCTTCCCCACATTATTTCAAAGGAACACATAGGTTATGTAGAGGGGAGGCACATCATGGATAATATCATCTTGGTTCACGATGTGATTCACTCACTCAAATCCATGCGCACTCTGGGTATACTTATAAAACTTGATCTCTCTAAATATTTTTATAAACTCAACTGGAAATACATGCAGTCTCTTTTCACATCCTTTGGCTTCAGTGAATACTAGATATCTTGGATCATGAAACTCACCTCTTCAACTTTCTTCTCCATACTAGTAAATGGGATCCCATCAATGCCTTTTTCTACCTCTTGTGGCATCCGCCAGGGCGACCCACTTTCCCCTTTCCTCTTGTCATTGTGGACGAAGGTTTAGGATGCTACTTATCAGCCTCAGTCTCCAATGGTACACTCCAAGGGCTCCCAATTCATGGTCTCCAACCTCTAGCCTCGCATAGACAATTTGTAGATGATACTATGCTTCTGAACACCCCCACAACCAAGGAGGTTTCTCAACTCCAAACCATCCTCTCATACTTCAGTGAGGCATCTAGCACCACTTTCAATCTGGATAATTCTAATATTTTTTTTTCAACACTCCCCTCTCTATTTAGAAGCACATCTCTTGCATTCTAGGTATCCCACATAGCTCCCTTTCATCCAACTATCTAGGATTACCCCTAACAGATTCTGCGGCCCGAAATATCTCCTGGAACTCACTCCTCCTCTCAATCTCCAATCGCATCAACTCTTGGAAATTCAAAACCATGAACCTCCCTACCAAACTCATTCTTCTAAAAATGGTGCTTCAAGCTATTCCAACCTATATGTTCTCAGCCCTCATTGCACCTCAAATAGTCATCAAGAGCATCAGAAACCTCCAACGAAATTTCCTTTTGCACGGTCATAAACAAGGAAAAAAATGGGCCCTAATAGGATGGGAAAAAATATGAAAACCCGCTTCTATGGGAGGATTAGGCCTCCATGAATTAGGAAAACTAAATAATGTTATGGGAGAAAAAATATGGTGGCGCTAGTTAAAATACCCCGAAGAATTTTGGGTGCAACTATGGAGGAAAAAATACACCCCCCAACTACCGCATTAAAAACTCATTATTATTGAAGAACAGATCCAAGGCTCCAACATATGTAATGTAGCCTGGAGAAATATACCACTCTTCCAAAAACATGCTTTTTGGGAAGTTCGAAATGGTCACTTGGCTCACTTTTGGGCATACGCTTGGCAGCAACAACCTCACTTACAAACATTGGAGAATCTCAGCCTATACCAAAATCAATTACCATATTTGAGACATCTCGAAGTTGCAGAACTCTATCTTGATAACACCGGTCACTCCCCTTGGTATCATTAGAAACTGCTTGCATGGGATCTCAACCTTCCGGAAAACATCGAAATGCAATCTTGGCAAGAAACAATGGGAAATAGGAAGATTTGTATCAGTGAAGAAAATGAAATTCTTTGATGGGGATACTCCCCAATTGGAACTTTCACAATTAAGGAATCCTATCAACTTCAGGAGAATTTTCATCAGCATGAGAAAGATCACATTTGGCACAGAATCTAGAAAACCAAACTCTGGTCGAAGGTTTCCACTTTCATTTGGCTTTTGGTCCAAAATCGGCTCCTAACCTGGGATAACCTCCAAAAGAAAGGATTTATTGGACCCTCAATGTGTCACGTGTTATATCAACAAGAAGAAACAATTGAGCACATGTTCAATCAATGTCCCAATAGTAACACGATATGGGGTCAAGCTACGGCCATCATGAGGCAAAGGAAAATGGATAGAAAAAGTGTCGTTAATACTATTTGGAGTTGGGGCCTGGGTGACTTCAAAATTCCACTCCTCAATATAATCTGGCACCTCATAATAGGATTCATAGTTTGGTAGCTATGGAAATAAAG
>JZKD02S1795518.1:189135-209405 GCA_000966675.3 Picea glauca | reverse complement strand
GCTGAACTAACTTTCGGTCGAAAACTTAATGCCGGAAAGAAAATATCCGGCCGACCAATTTTCTACACGCAAATCGAGGGGGCGTTTATTGCACCGTTCGATTTGACGTTTATTTTTTCGGCCCAACTAGTTTTCGGCCGAAAAGATTATCTTTCGACCGAAACAAATTTTTAGTTCGGCCGAAAAATTGTTTTTCGAAATTTTGGAGACCCGATTGTCATGAAAGTGTAACCCACCTTCGTGATTCCACCCGTTTAGTTTTACTTTGGTAGGATGGATTCTTGGCCAAGTGAATAGAACTTTGACTATCACAAAGTATCTTTACTTTGTCTTTCATCCTTCCAAACTCACCAAACAAACCTTTTAACCAAACCGCCTCTTTGCAAGCATGTGAAGCAGCTATGTATTCTTCTTCTATGGTGGATAAAGAAACAATACTATGTAGCGTTGGCATCCAACTAATAGCTCCACCTGCAATAGTAAAGGCATATCCTGAAGTTGACCTCATATTGTCCAAATCACCTGCAAAATCATAATCAACATATCCGTAGACTAACTCACAACCATTGTTATAGGTGATACAATAATCGTGTGTGCCCCTCAGATACCGAAGCACCCATTTCACTTATACCCAGTGCTCTTTACCTGGATTTTCCATATATCTGTTGACAACCCCAACTACATGTGAAATGTTTGGTCTTGTACTAACCATCGCATACATTAAACTTCCTATTGCATTAGCATATGGTATTCGAGACATATATTCCTTTTCTTCTTTTGTACTAGGAGATAAACTTGAATAAATGTTAAATTGGGAAGCAAAAGGTACAAAACTTGGTTTCACATTGTTCATACCAAAGCTCAAAAGTATTTGTTGGATCATGTTGTCATTGATGCCAATGGTTTGATAGATTGATTGATTGATGTCAAGTAATGATTGATTGATTGTTTTGAATGGATAGATGTCAAATGGAATCATGCATAGATGAAGATGGATCAATGAGTTTCCATAGATATGATGCATTGTTGGATTGATGAATCATTATTGTCTTATCATGGTTGATAAGGTGTAAAAATGGATAAACTCCAGAGTGGTCCCGTTATGGTGAAAGCCCTCATGGGAAGACGCTTTATGGATGAGTTATCCTAGAAGAATGGTTGGATAACCCATGGTTGATTGTGGAATAATGAGATGAATATCAATGAAGTTGTTGGTGAAACTATCCTAGATGGATAGTGCTTGTCATGCCATTTCCAGTGGTATGTGGAATGCCACATAACTCCTCATGGTTTGAGAGTTATGGCCTTATGAAGTTGGAGGACCCTCATATCTTGACTTGAAGCCCCAAAAGGTCAAAGAAGTCAAAGATCTTGCAAAGGAATTATTATTTAAATGATAAAGTAAAGTGACAAAGTCAAGAAGGATTATTTAAATAATAAAGTGAAGTGACAAAATCAAAGAATATTATTTAAATGATAAAGTGAGGTGACAAAGTCAAGGAGGAATATTTAAATGATAAAGTAATGGAGAACTTTCTATTTATGGAAAGTAGTTAACCCTAAAATGAGGAAAATAGGTTAAGTGACCTATAAGTGGGCTAAGTGACCTAGAAGATGAAGAGTATAAATAAGAGGCAAGGGTCTCTTGTGAAAAACACCTTTGTGTGTATCTTTTGAGTGTATCACTTGAACATGATTGAAGATCTATTCTGTGAGAGAGAGAGTATGGAAGATATCATGAACGCATCAATGTTTCAGCATGTCTTAAATGTTGACGACAAAATTCTCGGAGGTTCATAGACTCTAGTTTCTGAGGTATACGTGGGATACAATGGGCCAGGATGCGTACATACGCGGGCTATATGAGGACAATGCACATACAATGGATGAAGTCATGGAGATCAATGTTTGAGTTGATGACTGGGTGTTGACGAATGAAGCATGTTCCAGATATGCATTCTATGGGCTCAGATATGCCATAGAAATTATGGTATGGTTATATTATTGTCTTGATGGATACCATTGCTTGTTGTGTAGTGAATGATTAAAGCATCCTTGGTATGGATATTATGATGTGATTTGTGTTGGTTGATGGAGTGAGCAACACTCTTATGATTCAGTGTTGATATGATTGCTATAGTATATTGGTTTCTTATACATGATTGAGTGGCATTAATATTGTATGGTTGAGAAGCATGAATAAGTTATTGGAGAGATTGGATGTGTTATGACTGGTTGTGGGTCAACTGGGAAAGTGAAATACATAAGAGAGTATGATTGCAGGTTGCAGAAGATCTAAGTTGATTTTGAAGAGAAAAACCTAAGTAACTCAGAAGGCATACGCTGGCTGTAAAATAGACTGATCGCATACATACGTAGGTTGTAGTGAGTCAGGGCATGTACACACGTGGGCTGCACTATTGACAGGTCACGTACTTGTGATAGATAGATATATGTGGAGGATTGTTGCCTCATCTCAGTTGGTGCTGAGGATGTAAGTTGAGTCTTTCATATAGAGCTGGTGCTCTTGTAGAGTTGTACTCTATTCAATTGTTGTTGATAAACCCCAAGGATTGAAGTCCTTAATAAAAATAAAATTGTACATACATCTTGTGTTCTTTGTGTTCCTTGTGGTAATGATTTGTTGTGATATATTGGTGATATATGTTGCTGATATATGTTCACATCTAACTAGTTATAAATGACAACAATAAGTAATGAGTAAATAGTGATTGCTAACTAATGAGTTTTTGTGAAAGAGGGAAGTTTTGAAAAAAGAGCTCAACACTCATTCACCCCCCCCTCTAAGTGTGGTTAGTGTGTCCAACAATTGGTACCGCAGCCAGAATTCACTATAAGCCTTAATGAGCTTGGAGAAGATCTATAGACACACAAATGGATGATGAAGTTCCAATCCTTTATGAGGAAAACTATTATACTTGGAGAATAGAGATGAGATTACACTTGAAGGAAATGTGAGTGGGTATTTGGAAGGCAACCATTGGTGGATCAGTTTCCTTGAAGAACAAGTCAAAGTTTGCAGCTCAAAGGGAAGGAAAGAAGAATGATGCATTGGCTCTCAAGACCATTCTTAGTGGACTCTCAAGCCCTATCAAAGAGAGCATGGGACAATGCACTTCCGCCAAGGATCTATGGATAAATCTAGAGGAGACATATCAAAACAAGAAAGAATATGTTGAAGACCACTCCGTCAAGATCATTAAAGGTAAAGAATCTCCAAAAACTCTTGAATGCATTATTTCTAAATGTGATCTTGAAAACACTTCAAATGAAGACAAAGAATCAAGTGATGATGTTAGCACAAATGAAGATCTTGAAGACATTTCAAATGAAATCAAAGAATCATGTGATGATGTTGGCAAAAAGGAATACCTCGAAAGTATTTCAAATGAAGGTAAAGAATATCCAAAGACTCTTGATTACAATGATTCAAAATGTGATGATGTTGAATTTTTCTCTACAAGTGAAGAAGAAAATCTATAAATAGTTTGTGTAGAGTTTGATGGTAGTTATCCCATGGAAAAAATAGAAGAATACCTAATAGAAATTCAAAAGAAAGTTGAAGATGATTTATATGAATATAGCAATGACCATTATTATATAGACTATAGCTATATTTCGGATAACACTAAGAAGTTTCTTAGGAGGAGTCAAAGGCACATCTTGAAGTTAAAAGGAATGCTCAAAGAATAAGAAGATAGTTATAAGACTCAATTAGAATAAAAGGAAGAAGAGATCACAAGACTAAAGAATGAAGAAGAAGATATAAAGGTAGATGATGAGATTATCAAAAATTTTGAAACTATTGTCCATCTCAAGACCCAAATTGAAGAATCCAAAAGGGTAGAGGAGCTATTGAAGAATCAAATTGATGAAAAGGAAGAGTCATGTCATAAGTTAGAAGCTGAAGTTGTTGATCTTAGAAATAAAGTAAAGTCAAACGAATTCTTGAATATCTCACTAATCGTGAATGAGATCTTGGAAAGCCAAAGATCACCAAATGATAAGTCAGGTCTTGGATACAAAGAAGCTACACATATTGAAGAAAGAACCTCAAAGAAGCATGAGTAAAGGATGAAGAAAGGTTGCAATTCAACCATCCAAAGGAAAGGAAAGTTTCAAAAGAACTAAGTAAGAAAGACATCAAGAAGCTACCTTTACACCTCAAAGAAAATGGACACCAAAGAAAAGGTATGAAAGTGTTTTTCATGGTCAATGTTATTCATGTAATGAATATGGTCAAAAAGATTTGGAATGCAGTTCTTATGAAAGGAGATATAATAGAATATTTTATAAAAGGTGTTGGAGATGTGATCAAGTAGGACACATTTTTATTCACTGTAACACCATGAGATGATACAACTGTAGTGGATTTGGCCACAAATCCCAGGAGTGATGGAACACAAGAAGAAAGTCCATGATGAGGACTTCACATAGCATGACTAGAAGAAGGAATGAAGTAAGGAAGGGAGACATATTTGAAAAGATGGAAGCTCAGAGCTCAAGTTCTAAGAAGCAGGGACACCTTCAAAAGTGGGTGAATAAGACTGAGCAACCATAGCAGAATGGAAGCCTTAAGGGATGTTCAAGTGTGTCATCTACTGAAGCATACACGGGTGATAGTGGTAACAGTCGCGTACATACATGATCTGACCTTGAATAGGTCATGTACATACGCGATATGTCTGTGCACCAGGCCGCGTATATGTGGTAAAGCCTTAGGAAAGGGGATATTCATAGGGGTTGCAGCTTGATGTAATGATATAAATCTATGTTGCAGGGTCTGACATGGTTTGTTGCAGGTTCTGACACTATTTGTTGTAGGTTTTTATGATTCTATATTGGATTATGTAATGTGATGATAAAAAATAATGAAAGGCTAGCTTGGATGCATGGAACTAACCCGTGGGTATGGATTGATGCATTTTTCTGTTGAAGAACAATGTTGGTTATGATAGTGAAGTTATCACACCTTGGTTATGTGATATATCATGATGATGCTAGATAGAGATGTCATTGATCTATTGAATCATACTACTAGTACATGTATTTTTGGATGCTTAGTATTTGTTGTAGTGAATGGAAGATTGAGGCTGATTTGTTGGGGTACATGACTGGTGCATATTTAAGCTTCATTGATATATATTATGATGTACTATTAGAAGCTTACTTGTTGGAAAACTTGATTCATGCATTTGGCATATGGATGGAGTACATATTGGGACATGTAGTTGGTGAGTTAATTAGGTGATCATGTTGTACATCATTGATGAGTCATAGCTTGATCTATAGTTGATGTATGATTGGTACATTTCTAGTACATTGGTAGAAGCACCTACTAGCAGTTTGATTGGCACATGTTTTATGGAGGATTTGGCATACGTGTATGGGGATTCATGATGTTGTGGTATTGGTGCATGGTTGATGCACTTGCTTGGTACAAGTGGTGATACATGTTATTGTACATGTTTGGTACACTTATAGATGGCATATGATTGATGATAGTACACCATTGGTATTACATGATTAACACAACAATTGGTATTTGTTTGAGACGCACATGCTTGACATGGTTGGCATATTGGTAGATGCACATGTTGGTGATGCAGAACCCCGACCCTCGGGCCAAGATATGCATAGGATCAATCTTCTTCAAATCTACAGAAGTGAATTAGTTCTTTCGGGCCCTCACTGGAGCCCCACGAATCTCATCCACAGGTCCTTCACGAAAACCCCACTTACACAATGTGCACTAGGCATGAGTCTTCACCTCCACACAACCACCATATATGACCTCTATCCAAGCTAAGAGGTGCTTTTCGAATTTCGCGACTCAACGATGCAAGAGATTCGAGTCTTTTGACTCTTCAAACCTCGAAACCCAAAATCGCTCCCTTAGACGAGATCGACGACTATGAACCTCCCTCGATCCAACAGTCCTGGCTGTACCAGGATTTCAGTAACTGGGAGTTTGAAATACAGTGACCCAAACCACTGGTCACTCCATTCCCCGAATTCCTGAAATGGCTCATATCTTTCTGGGATTTCATGAACCGAGAGTCCACGACTCTCGACCCCAAAATCACTTGTCGCACCAATCCCCAAATTCCCAAAACGGCTCAGATCTTTTTTGGGATTTCGTGAACCGGGAGTTCATGATGCAGTGACTCCAAAATCTCTCATCACTCCAATCCCCGAATTTCGATATGGGAATTAACACACGAGATCCAATGACTCTCGATGAGTTATATCAAATGGTCCAGATCCTTTCGGAGTTCCGTGAACCAAGGGTTTGAAACTATCTTTTCGGGATTTCACGAACTGAGAGTCCACGATGCAGTGACTCCAAAATCACAACCTCCTCTACTTCTCGAACCCTAAAATGTCGAAATGACGAAATTGGCTCAACGACGATTAGCCCTTGACCAAATATCAGTCCATGTGACTGCCTCCTATGTGACCACAACCCTACTCCAAGACATGTCGCATTTTGTGACTTTGTGGTTTTCAACGCAAAGTGCCCCAACTCCTTGTCATCATAATTGTCGAAATGCCAAAATGCCAAAATTCCACTCCGAAGGGGGATCAACGTCTCTTGTTGCTTCTCATCCAATGGTTGTTGGATATCGATGCTAGATCTGACGGCCCAAATCTAATCTTTTGCGCTCTCTCCTACTGTTGTCTAGACATGAAACTCAATGGTCCAGATCTCGTCTCTCCAACTGATCTAATGGTAGTTGTTCTCCCTCCTAAGCTTGAGAAATTCCTCCCTCCCCTTGGGAGATTTTCTAAAATTCAAAGGCCTCAACCTTTTCTTTCTCTGCGAGCTCAATTCCTTTGGATATCACCTGTGTTCTAGGAATGCTATCCATCCTAAGATTTATCGATTGTGAAGCCTCAAAGGGTTTCTCGACCTTCTTCTCACTCTGTTGTTAATCGATGTGCTAAGGAAATATTCTTCCTAAGATTTATTTAGCTGAGCCTCTAGGGGACTCGCACTTCTGTGTCCTCAAAGGGAAATATGGTGTCCTCCTGATGACCTTCTACTCAAGCCCTCCTTACTGAGCTTAACAGAGTATTCAATAACTTTGTGAGTGTCTCTCCTTGACACTTCTCTTCTCTCTGAACTCAAACAAGAGTTCCTTCTGTGCACACTTGCACCAACTCAATTCCCACCTGGCAGAGTTCTCCAAAATCCTCAGTGACTCTGTCTTCTCACCGAACTTGAAATAGAGTTCTCCTCAATGCATCCTATGTATTTTATCAATGCCCTCTTGGAAGAGTCTTTACAGAATTCTCAACAATTATGCTTCTCCTCTCTCTGTGCTCTCCTCTGCACAGTTTCTCCTTCAAGGTGTTCAACAAACTTGAGGCTTCCTCCTTGAGTTAATGAATTCCTCTGGTGTGCCCTCTTGGTACGTCTTTGTCTGAAATTCCGCAAAATTCATAAGTTCACTCCTTGCACTAGCTTACAAAGACCGCAGTACTCTGTCATGCACTCTTGCATGAAGCCAAAAAGAACCCAAACCTGAAAATCAAAGAACTCAACAGACAATGACTCTTGTCTGTAACCTGAAAATGTAAACAACACATACATCCACAACATATCATCAACACAAAGAGACATTCATTCATGAAATCACAGACACATGAACAACAACATGAAGGAAAACCTTCTCTGTTTGTATTAATCAAGAATGCCTAATTACAATGTGTTCGAGCTCGGACTGCAATAGAGTCTCAACTCTCCTCTCCTATCCAACCTATTCTTTCTATTCTTCTCTGCCTTAACTGAAAAACAAAAGAAGATCATTTTACAAAAGGGGGCTCCTCGAGCACTTCCCTCCATCCTCACCAACTCTCATTAATTTACATTCAATTACATTGAATGGATTTCTAGTCCGAATCAGATCTAGATCTCAACCTTACAATCATTTAAGGCAACCTTTATCTAAAGCCTGCATACATGCATGGCTTTTGGCTCTTCGGCCTTACAACATTTAATACAATTTCAAAATTTTAAATTTGAAAGTGAGAGGGTTGTGCCTCTCCTGTCCATTGAACGTGTGTTGGGTGTACTAGTTTGGTGCCGCTTGATGACGTTGGAGCGATCCTCCTGCATCATACTCCCTAGCTGCAAAAATCATGAGGTCCTTCTCATGATCTTCCCAGCAGCACTGTTGAAATCCACCTGGATCCCAAATAGTTCTCTAGAGCTGTCCATCTGCTCCACTACTTCACTGCTATTGTTGCATCTATTTCCCTGCTACTATGGAAGGTTCTCCTCTGCTCAGCTCTTCCTCACTGGCAGTTTCTACTGCTAACCTCAACATCAGCCTTCTGATTCCCTCAATTTTCTCGTCTAGCAGATCTAGTGGTTGGATCTCTTTATGCAGTCTCCTCGGCTGCACTTCTTCCCTATAAATGGGTAGATCATCTCGATCCCCCAGACTATCTTTTTCCTCTGTGGCCTCAACTTGCCACCCTACTGAAAAAATTATCTTTGAAGTCTATGCTTCTTCTTGAATGACCTATTGTTCAGTCACCTTCTCTGACAGATTTGCCTCTGCCATTTCTCCTTGTGCTGGTTGAATTCCATCTTCCTCCAGCTGCTCCTCAGACTAGAATTTTCCTTCATCTTCTACTGCATGCCTTAGCATTGCAATCATCATCAACTGTTCATCTCCCTAGCTGAAATTTTTGAGCAATTCCTCAGAATTGTCCTCTACTAACATCTGCATGATTGTTTTCTCTCGGCATTCATCTACTAGTTCTGGATTGTTCAGCCAATCCTCTAACATTTCTAGCTCCTTCTCCCAAGAAGTGAGCATGTCAACTATGTGATCTCTTATTTTCCTTAGGTAGCTTCTGACATCTACTCCATCTCTTTGAAAGTCACAGGTGGCTGTCTTTCTGTTGTTGTTGCATTGGAAACATACATGATGGCCTCAACTAGACTATATGGCAGGAATACCTTTATCCCTCCAATCATCAGAATGCTCTTCTGATCTTCCTTATCTATCAGTTGTCCTTGCTAACATGAACTCACCTCTGAGCTCATCTTCTCTGTCATCTCCTCTCATTGATCCAAACTCATCCCTAAGTTAATGATACTTTCAATCAATCTCATCTTCTCTCCCTTTCCCACCTGGAAATATGGGATTTCCTCTTTGCCCTCCTGGCAATCTATGAGATCCTACAACGATCTCATCTCATTTCCTTCCTGGGAATTTAAAATTTCAGCACCTCCCTCCTGGCAGTATACGAGACCTTCACTTGATCTCTTTCTATTTCCCACCTAGCAATTTGAAATTCCATCTCTGCCTACTTGGCAGTCTATGAGATCTCTTCTTGATCTCTCCTCTTCATCACTAATATTTCTCCCATCTTTTGGTTCACACATATGAACCACTTCCTCTATGTCTCCGAGGTTTTCCACATACCTCAGCCATTCCTTCAATAGCCTTCGCTGCCTTTGGGACAATAAATACTGAACTGGCCACTTTACCCTTCTCTTTATGGGCCATTCATATACCCAATGCGGCTTTGCATCCTGCTGCATTTGCAGTGCAAGCTCTTCCATTCTCTCCCTTATCTCAGCGAGCTCTTCATCCATATCATCTTTTCTCTACTGCTAGTGGTTCTTCTTTCCACCGCATCCATGGCCTTCAGTAGCCATCTTCCTGTTCCTGTCTGCCCTACTGGAAAACTTGTTGTTGTCACTCTACAACTGTGAGTGCTTCCATCCTTTCCTAAAGTCCTCTTGACTGTCTATAGATTGTTGTGTACCTTGCAACAATCTTCACAGAGCATCATTACTCTTTCTCCTCCTTCACCTGCTGTCTCCTTCGCCTGAAGTCTACAAATGAAAATATCATCTCTACTACCACAATTGACACAGACCCCCGACCCTCGGGCCAAGATCCGCACAGGATTGATCTTCTTCAAATCTAAAGAACTAAATTAGTTCTTTACGGCCCTCACTGGAGCCTCGTGAATCTGATCCACAGGTCCTTCACAAAAACCCCACCTGCACAATGTGCACCAGGCATGAGTCTTCACCTCCATACAACCACCAGATATGACCTCTAGCCAAGACAAGAGGTGATTTTTGCATTTCGCGACCCAACGATGCAAGAAATTCGAGTCTTTTGACTCTTCAAACCTCGAAACCTGAAATCACTCCCTTAGACAAGATCGACGGCTATGAACCTCCCTCGATCCAATGGTCCTGGTTGTACCAGGATTTCAGTAACCGAGAGTTTGAGATGTAGCGACCCAAACCATTGGTCACTCCATTCCCCGAATTCCCGAAATGGCTTAGATATTTTTGGGATTTCGTAAACCAGGAGTCCACGACTCTTGACCCCAAAATCACTTGTCACGCCAAACCCCGAATTCTCGAAACGGCTTAGATATTTTCAGGATTTCACGAATCGGGAGTTCACGATGCAGTGACTCCAAAATATCTCATCACTCCAATCCCCAAATTTCGATATGGTAATTCACACATGAGATCCAATGGATCTCGATGAATTAGATCAAAGGGTCCAAATCCTTTCGGAGTTCCCTAAACTGGGAGTTTGAAACTATCTTTTTAGGATTTTGCGAACCAGGAGTCCATGATGCAGTGAATCCAAAATCACAGCCTCCTCTACTTCCCGAACCCCAAAATTATGAAATGTTGAAATGGGCTCAACGACGATTAGCCCCTGACCAAATCTCAATCCATGTGACTGCCTCTTCCGTGACCACAACCCTACTCTAAGACACATTGTGTTTTGTGACTTTGGGGTTTTCAACGCAAAGTGCCCCGACTCCTTGTCATCGGAATTGCCGAAATGCCGAACCCCGAAATGATGAAATGTTGAAATTCCACCCCAAAGGGGGATCAACGACTCCTGTTGCTTCTCATCCAACGTTTGTCGAATATCGAAGCTAGATCTGATGGCCCAAATCTAATCTCCTGCAATATCTCCTCCTATTGTCCGAACGTGAAACTCGACGATCTAGATCTCATCTTTCCAGCTGATCTAATGGCAGTTATGCTCCCTTGTGAGCTTGAGAACTTCCTCCCTCCCCTTGGGAGATTTTCTGAAATTCAAAGGCCTTGACCTTTTCTTTCTCTGTGAGCTCAATTCCTTTGGAAATCACCTGCCTTCCAGGAATGCTATCCCTCTTGAGCTTTATCGATTGTGAAACCTCAAAGGGTTTCTCGACCTTCTTCTCACTCTATTGTTAATCGGTGCACTAAGGCACTATCCTTCCTCATCTTTATTTACTTGAGACTCTAGGGGACTCGCCCTTATGTGTCCTCAAAGGGAAATCTGGTGTCCTCTTGATGACCTTCTACTCAAGCCCTCCTTACTGAGCTTAACAGAGTATTTAGTAACTTTGTGAGTGTCTCACCTTGAAACTTCTCTTATCTTTGAACTCAAACAAGAGTTCCTTCTGTGCACACTTGCACCAACTCAATTCCCACCTGGAAAAGTTCTCCATAATCCCCAGTGACTCTGTCTTCTCACCAAACTCGAAATAGAGTTATCCTCAATGCATCCTATGCATTTTTGCAATGCCCTCCTGGCAGAGTCTTTACATAATTCTCAACAATTATGCTTCTCCTCTCTCTATGCTCTCCTCTGAAAAATTTCTCCTTCAAGGTGTTCAACAACCTTGAGGCTTCCTCCTTGAGTTAATGACTTCCTCTGGTGTGCCCTCTTGGTACGTCTTTGTCTGAAATTCCACAGAATTCAGAAGTGCACTCCTTGCACTGGCTTACAGAGACCGTAGTACTCTGTCATGCACTCTTGCATGAAGCCACAAAGAACCCAAACCTAAAAATCAAAGAACTCAACAGAAAATGACTCCTGTCTATAACCTGAAAATGTAAACAACACATAGATCCACAACATATCATCAACACATAGAGACATTCATTTATGAACTCACAAACACATGAACAACAACATGAAGGAAAAATTTCTTTGTTTGTATTAATCAAGAATGCCTATTTACGATGTGTTCAAGCTCGGACTGCAACAGAGTCTCGACTCTCCTCTCCTATAAACTATTCTCTCTATTCTCCTCTGCCTTAACTGAAAAACAAAATAAGATCTTTTTACAAAAGGGGGCTCCTCGAGCACTTCCCTCCATCCTCACCAAATCTCATTAATTTACATTCAATTACATTGAATGGCTGTCTAGTTCGAATCGGATCTAGATCTCAACCTTACAATCATTTAAGGCAACCTTTATCTAAAGCCTGCGTACATGCATGGATTTTGTCTCTTTGGCCTTACAACATTTAATACAATTTCAAAATTTAAAATTTGAAAGTGAGAGGGTTGCGCCTCTCTTCTCCATTGAACGTGTGTTGGGTGTGATGGTTGGCTGGCACTTGATGACATTGGAGTGATGTTCCTACATCATAGTCCTCAGCTACAAAAATCATGAGCTCCTGCTCATGAGATTCCCAACACCACAGTTGAAATCCACCTGGATCCCAAATAGTTCTCTGGAGCTGTCCATCTGCTCCACTGCTTCGTTGTTGCTACTGCATCTGTTTCTCTACTGCTATGGCAGGTTCTCCTCTACTCAGATCCTCCTCACTGGCAGTTTTTGCTACTGACCTCAACATCAGCCTTCTGATTCCCTCAATTTCCTTGTCCATCTGATCTAGTGGTTGGCTCTCTTTATGCAGTCTCCTCGGTTGCACTTATTCCCTGTAAATGGGTAGATCATCGTGATCCACCATACTATCTTCTTCCTTTGTGGCCTCAACTTGCCACCCTGCTGCAAAATTCATCTCTGAAGTCTGCGCTTCTTCTTTACTGACCTGTTGTTCAGTCACCTTCTCTGACAAATTTGCCTCTGCCATTTCTCCTTGTGCTGGTTGACTTCTAGCTTCCTCCAGCTGCTCCTTAGACTAGAATTTTCCTTCATCTTCTGCTGCATGCCTCGGCATTGCAGTCATCATTAAGTGTTCAGCTCCCTTGCTGAAATTTTCAATCAATTCCTCAGAATTCTCCTCTAATAACATCTGCATGACTTTTTTCTCTCGACAATCATCTACTGGTTCTGGATTGTTCAACCAATCCTCTAACATTTCTAGCTCCTTCTCCCAAGGAGTGAGCATGTCAACTGTGTGCTCCTCTTATTTTCCTTGGGAATATTCTGACATCTTCTCCATCTCTTTGACAGTCACAGGTGGTTGTCTTTATGTTGTTGTTGCATTGGAAACACACATGCTGGCCTCAAATGGGCTATATGGAAAGAATACCTTTATCCCTCCAATCATCAGAATTCTCTTCTGATCTTCCTTCTCTATTAGCTATCCTTGCTAATATGAACTCACCTCTGAGCTCATCTTCTCTGTCAGCTCCTCTCGTTGATCCAAACTCATCCCTGAGTTCCTGAGACTTTCAGTCAATCTCATCTTCTCTCCCTTGCCCACCTGGAAATATGGGATTTCCTCTCTTCCCTCCCAACAGTCTATGAGATCCTGCAGCGATCTCATCTCATTTCCCTCCTAGAAATTTAAACTTTCAGCACTGCCCTCCTAGAAATATACGAGACCTTCACTTGGTCTCTTTCTATTTCCCACCTAGCAATTTGAAAGTCCATCTCTGCCCACTTGGCAGTCTATGAGATCTTTGCTCGATTTCTCCTCTTCATCCCTGATATTTCTCCCAGCTTCTGGTTCACACATATGAACCACTTCCTCTATGTCTCTGAGGTTTTCCAAATACCTCAGCCATTCCTTCAATAGCCTTCATTGCCTTCGGGCCAATAAATACTAAACTGGCCACTTTACCCTTCTCTTTATGGGCCATTCATATACCCAATGTGTCTTTGCATCCTGCTGCATCCACAGTGCAAGCTCTTCCATTCTCTCCCTGATCTCAGCGAGCTCTTCATTCATCTCATCTTTTCTCTGCTGCTGGTGGTTCTTCTTTCCACTGCATCTATGTCCTTTAGTAGCCATCTTCCTATTCCTGTCTTCCCTCCTGGAAAACTTGTTGTTGTCACTCTGCAACCGTGAGTGATTCTAACCTTTCCTACAGTCCTCCTAACTATCAATAGACTGTTGCGCACCTTGCAACAATATTCACAGATCATCATTACTCTGTCTCCTCCTTCACTTGTTTTCTCCTTCGCCTGAAGTCTACAGACGAAAATATCATCTCTGATACCACAATTGATGCAGATACTTGACCCTCGGGACAAGATCCGCATAGGATCGATATTCTTCGAATCCACAGAACTGAATTAGTTCTTTAGGGCCTTCACTGGAGCCTCACGAATCCGATCCACAGGTCCTTCACGAAAACCCCACCTACACAATGTGCACCAGGCATGAGTCTTCACCTCCAAAAAACCACCAGATATGATCTCTAGCCAAGCCAAGAGGTGCTTTTTGCATTTCGAGACTCAACGATGCAAGAGATTCAAGTCTTTTGACTCTTCAAACCCCGAAACCCTAAATCACTCCCTTAGAAAAGATCGAAGGCTATGAACCTCCCTCGATCCAACGGTCCTAGCTGTACCAGGATTTCAATAGCCGACAGTTTGAAATGCAGCGACCCAAACCACTAGTCACTCCATTCCCCAAATTCCTGAAATGGCTTAGATCTTTTCTGGATTTCGTGAACCGGGAGTCCATGACTCTCGACCCCAAAATCGCTTGTCGTGCCAATCCCTGAATTCTCAAAACAGCTCAGATATTTTCAGTATTTCATGAATCGGGAGTTCACGATGCAGTGACTCCAAAATCTCTCGTCACTCCAATCCCCGAATTCTGATATGGTAATTCGCAGATGAGATCCAACGGCTCTCGACGAGTTAGATCAAATGGTCCATATCCTTTCAGAGTTCCCTGAATCGAGAGTTTTAAACTATCTTTTCGGGATTTCATGAACTGGGAGTCCACGATGTAGTGAATCCAAAATAAAAGCCTCCTCCACTTCTTGAACCCTGAAATGCTGAAATGGGCTCAATGACGATTAGCCCCTAACCAAATCTAGGTCCATGTGACTGCCTCCTCTGTGACCACAACCCTACTCCAAGACAAGTCGTGTTTTGCGACTTCGGGGTTTTCAATGCAAAGTGCCTCGGCTCCTTGTCATTGGAATTGTCGAAATGCCGAACCTCAAAATGCCGAAATGTCGAAATTCCACTCCAAAGGGGGATCAACGACTCCTGTTTCTTCTCATCCAACGATTTTCGGATATCGACGCTATATCTGACAGCCCAAATCTAATATTTTGTGCTCTCTCCTCCTGTTGTCTAGACGTGAAACTTGATGGTCCAAATCTCGTCTCTCCAGCTGATCTAATGGCAGTTGTTCTCCCTCCTGAGCTTGAGAACTTCCTCCCTCCCCTTGGAATATTTTCTAAAATTCAAAGGCCTCAACCTTTTCTTTCTCTATGAGCTCAGTTCCTTTAGATATCACCTACGTTATAGGAACGCTATCCCTCCTGAGCTTTATCGACTGTAAAACCTCAAAGGGTTTCTCGACCTTTTTCTCACTCTGTTGTTAATCGGTGTGCTAATGCACTATCCTTCCTGAGATTTATTTACTCGAGCCTCTATTTGACTCGCCCTTTTGTGTCCTCAAAGAGAAATCTGGTGTCCTCCTGACGACCTTCTGCTCAAACCCTCCTTGCTAATCTTAACAGAGTATTCAGTAACTTTGTGAGTGTCTCTCCTTGACACTTCTCTTCTCTCTGAACTCAAACAAGAGTTCCTTTTGTGCACACTTGCACCAACTCAATTCCCACCTGGCAGAGTTCTACAGAATCCTCAATGACTCTATCTTCTCTCCAAACTTGAAATAGAGTTCTCCTCAATGCATCCTGTGTATTTTCTCAATGCCCTCTTGGCAGAGTCTTTACAAAATTTTCAACAATTCTGCTTCTCATCTCTCTATTCTCTCCTCTACATAGTTTCTCCTTCAAGGTGTTCAACAACCTTGAGGCTTCCTCCTTGAGTTAATGAATTCCTCTGGTGCGCCCTCTTGGCACGTCTTTGTCTGAAATTCTGTAAAATTCAGAAGTGCACTCTTTGCACTAGCTTACAGAGACCAGCGTACTTTTCCATGCACTCTTGCATGAAGCCACAAAGAACCCAAATGTGAAAATCAAAGAACTCAACAGACAATGACTCCTATCTGTAACCTAAAAATGTAAACAACACATACATCCACAACATATCATCAACACATAGAGACATTCATTCATGAACTCACAAACACATGAACAACAACATGCAGGAAAACCTGATCTGTTTGTATTAATCAAGAATGCCCGATTACAATGTATTCAAGCTCGGACTGCAACAGATTCTCGACTCTCCTCTCTTACCCAACCTATTCTCTCTATTATTCTCTGCCTTAACTAAAAAAAAAAAAAAAGATCTTTTTACAAAAGGGGGCTCCTCGAGTGCTTCCCTCCATCCTCACTAACTCTCATTAATTTACATTCAATTACATTGAATGTCTTTCTAGTGTGAATCGGATCTATATCTCAACCTTACAATCATTTAAGGCAACCTTTATCTAATGCCTATGTACATGCATGGATTTTGGATCTTCGGCCTTACAACATTTAATACAATTTTAAATTTTGAAATTTGAAAGTGAGAGGGTTGCGCCTCTCCTCTCCATGGAACATGTGTTGGGTGTGCTGTTTGGTTGGTGCTTGATGACGTTGGAGTGATGCTCCTGCATTAGTTGGCATATGGTTGATACATTCCATTGATGAGATCTTATGGCACATGGTATGGTATTGATGTACATGGTTGTTGTACATGGGTGTTGTGGATGATGGGCATACAATTGGTACATGATCTACTTGGGTGATGTTCTACTCATGATTCTCTATTTTATTGTTGACATATCTTTTGTTTCATCATGGTTGGTATGTCATGAGTTTGATACATAAACGGGTCCAAGGATCATCATATGGTAGCATATTGTTCATCTTGCAGAGAAGATAGGGGGAGACATACCCATAGGGGAAGTCATTCTTCTTCCCATGATTCTAGGAGGAGAAAAGAACCATATACTTGAAGAAAGAGCACATAGGCATAGTTCTAGAGGGAGAAATGGTCATAGGGGGAGTATGAGAAATGTATCTTCAACATTACATCATAGTGATATCCCTTGTTCAAAAGGGAAGAGATTATTTAGAGGAATATCAAAGGAATTCAGACAGGGGGAACAACCTCAAGGAGAGTTCAAGTAGGGGGAGCAGTCCCAAGGGGAGAATGACCCTTTTCCATTGATGGCAAAGGGGGAGAGATAGTCACATTGATGTGACTGATGACTATTGATGGAGAGTGATAGTCACATTGAATATTGATGTATAGCATGTCTTATCTACATGTTGACATCAATAATTGGTAATTGGTGTTGACATCAATGTTGGTATTTCCATCAATGCCAAAGGGGGAGATTATTGGATCATGTTGTCATTGATGCCAATGGTTTGATTGATTTATTGACTGATGTCAAGTAATGATTGATTGATTGTTGTGAATGGATAGATGTCAAATGGAATCATGCTTAGATGAAGATGGATCAATGAATTTCCATTGATATGATGCATTGTTGGATTGATGAATCATTATTGTCTTATCATGGTTGATAAGGTGTAAAAATGGATAAAATCCAGAGTGGTCCCCTTATGGTGAAATCCCTCATAGGAAGACACTTTATGGATGAGTTATCCTAGAAGAATGGTTGGAGAACCCATGGTTGATTGTGGAATAATGAGATGAATATCAATGAAGTTGTTGATGAAACTATCCTAGATGGATAGTTCTTGTCATGCCATTTCCTGTGGTATGTAGAATGTCACATAACTCCTCATAGTTTGAGAGTTATGGCCTTACGAAGTTGGAGGACCCTCATATGTTGACTTGAAGCCCCAAAAGGTCAAATAAGTCAAAGATCTTGCAAAGAAGAAATTCTTATTTAAATGATAAAGTAAAGTGACAAATTCAAGAAGGATTATTTAAATAATAAAGTGAAGTGACAAAATCAAAGAAGATTATTTAAATGATAAAGTGAGGTGACAAAGTCAAGGAGGAATATTTAAATGATAAAGTACTGGAGAAATTTCTATTTATGGAAGTAGTTAACCCTAAAATGAGGAAAACATGTTAAGTGACCTAGAAGTGGGTTAAGTGACCTAGAATATGAAGAGTATAAATAAGAGGCAAGGGTCTCTTGTGAAAATCACCTTTGTGTGTATCTTTTGAGTGTATCACTTGAGTATGATTGAATATCTATTCTGTGAGAGAGAGGGTATGGAAGATATCATGAACGCATCAAAGTTTCTACATGTCTGAGATCTTGACGAAAAATTTCTCGGAGGTTCAAAAACCCTAGTTTTTGAGGTTTACACGGGCTACAATGGGCCATAACACATACATACGTGGGATGTATGAAGACAAGGCGCGTACAGTGGATGAAGTCATGGAGATCAGTGTTTGAGATGATGACTGGTTGGTGAAGACTGAAGCAGGTTCCATATCTGCATTCTATGGGCTCAGATCTGCCATAGAAATTCTGGTATGGTTATACTATTGTCTTGATGGATACCATTTCTTGTTGTGTGGTGAATTCTTAAGGAATTCTTGGTATGGTTGTTATGATGTGATTTGTGTTGGTTTATGGAGTGAGAAACACTCTTATGATTTAGTGTTGATATGATTGTTAGAGTATACTAGTTTCTTATACATGATTAAGTAGCATTCATATTGTATGGTTGAGAAGAATAAATAAGTTATTGGAGAGCTTTGATGTGTTGTGATTGGCTGTGGGTTAGTTGGGATGGTGAAAGAAAGAAGAGAGTATGATTGTAGGTTGCAGAACATCTAAGTTGATTTTAAGGAGAAAAACCTAAGTAACTCAGAAGGAATACGTAGGCTGTAAAATTGACTGACCACGTACATACGTGGGTTGTAGTGAGCCAGGGCACGTACACACACGGGCTGCACTACTGAAAAATCACATACTTGTGACAGATTGATATCTGTGGAGGATTTTTACCTCATATGAGTTGGTGTTGAGGATGTAAGTTGAGTCTTGCATATAGAGATGGTGTTCTCATAGAGTTGTACTCTATTCAGTTATTGTTGATAAACCCCAATGATTGAAGTCTCTAATAAAAATAAAATTGTACATACATCTTATGTTCTTGTGTTCCTTGTGGTAATGATTTGTTGATGATATATTGGTGATAGATGTTTCTGATATGTGTTCACATATAACTTGTTATAAATGACGACAATAAGTAATGAGTAAATAGTGATTGCTAACTAATGAGTTTTTGTGAAAGAGAGAAGTTTTGAAAAAAATATCCACACTCATTCACCCCCCCCCCTCTAAGTGTGGTCGGTGTGTCCAACAATATTTTATCGACATAATTCTGTTGTGACAACAAAATCTTACCATTCCTTATGTCTCTGGATATATCCATTCCCAAAATCTTCTTTGTTGCTCCTAGATCTTTCATATCAAATGTCCTAGCCATTTAAGCCTTTAACCTGTTGATCTCAATTATGATTTTTCCTTCTAAAAGCATAGCGTCAACATACAATACTAAGATAATTAATATTCCATTATTCAATTTATTAAAGTAAACACAGTGATCATACTCACTCCTTGTATAATTCTGGCTCATCGTGAAAGAGTCAAATTTCTTGTACCATTGTCTAGGCGACTGCCTCAGACCATATAATGGTTTCTTGAGCCTGCAAACAAATTTCTTGTTGCGATTCTGAATAAACCCTTCAGGTTATTCCATGTAAATATCCTCATCCAAATCTCCATGTAAGAAAGAAGTATTAACATCTAGCTGCTCCAACTTCAAATCAAGTAATGCAACCAATGCTAACATACTTCGAATTGAAACGATTTTAACAACTAGTGAAAAAATTTCATGAAAGTCAATACCTTCTTTCTGACAATATCCTTTTGCAACTAGCCTTTCTTTGTACCTTTCTACCTTATCATCAACACCCTTCTTCAACTTGTAGACCCACTTGCAACCTACAATTTGTTGGATCAAGTTGTCATTGATGCCAATGGTTTGATTGATTGATGTCATTGATTGATGTCAAGTGATATATTGATGTCAAAGGATTGATTGATTGATGATTGATGTAATATAATATGTATTGTCCTTGATGAGAATGCATAGATGAAGATGGATCAATGAGTTGTCATTGACACATGATGAAGA
>JZKD02S1795518.1:150771-164537 GCA_000966675.3 Picea glauca | reverse complement strand
GGCTTAAAGCAAGCTCCAAGAGCTTGGTACAGCAGAATTGACACTTACCTGATCAAAAGTGGTTTCAACAGAAGTCAAAATGAACCAACACTTTATACCAAAACAAATCAGCACGATCTTGGCATAATGAAATATCTTTTAGGCATTGAAGTTCATCAATCAGCCAAAGGCATTTTTGTCTGTCAACAAAAGTATGCAACAGACATCATCAAACGGTTTCGCATGGAAGGATGCAATCCAGCAGAAACCCCCATCCCTTTAGGCACAAAATTGAGCAAGAAAGATGAAGGTCCTAATGTGGACTCTACTTTATACAAAAGTTTAGTAGGCAGTTTGTTGTATCTTACAACAACTAGGCCTGACATCATGTATGCAACTAGCCTTGTTTCAAAATTCATGGAATCACCCAAAGATTCACACTGGAAAATGGCAAAACGAATTTTGAGATATGTAGCAGGAACACTACATTTTGGTTTATGGTACACTATCAACTCTCTGGTTACATAGATAGTGACTTTGTAGGCAGCCTAGATGACACGAAAAGCACATCAGGATATGTTTTTCAACTGGGCACGCACCTGATTTCATGGGCATCGAAGAAGTAGCCAATTGTATCCATATCTTCTGCAGAGGCAGAGTATGTAGCTGCTACAAACCTCAGCTTCATATCAAGTTGTGTGGCTGAGAAGATTATTGAAAGACATGTCACAAACAGAAAAGGATCCAACTCCTATTTTCTGTGACAATACATTAGCAATTGCATTATCTAAGAACCATGTGTTTCACAAGAAAAGTAAACACATTGACACTCGGTTTCATTTCATACGCGAGCTAGTCAATAATGGGGATATTGCACTACAATTTTGTGGTTCTCGAGATCATCTTGCTGATATCTTCACAAAGCCACTAGGAAAGTCAGTTTTTTATTTTCAGAGACAACACTTAGGCATAGTCAGTGCTGATGATTGTAACTGTTGAGTTTAAGAGGGAGTGTTAAATACAATGTAACCTCAACAGTCTGACTGTACACTGCCAGTTGTACTAGACAGTTGTACTTTCTATTTTTGTCTTGCTTGAGCATATTTAGCTCAGTCGTCTTCCATTGCATTGTATCTTCTTCTCAGAACGAGTTCAGTACTTCTTCATACATTTCAATATACTGTTCTATTCTCTCTCTGCATTTCTCTTTGCTTCACAATTTATCATATATCATATGAGTAAAAATATCAAACACCAGAGATCTCTGCAAAAACCTATGGTTAATTTTCGAGTGTCAAGGGACGCAAGACATATCAATTAATGTAGATGCGCCCTGTGGAAGCCACGTTTGAAGCCAAGATATCGACAATTTTCGTGTTATTTTTCACTAAAAATGACATTGGTAGTAAATGGGCGATTCATGGGCATTTTGAGTGTAGATATGTCATTGGAGAGGATTTCTAGGTGCCAAGAAGTAATACAACATGTGAGCTCCATGCACCCATATACACATGTCAACGCCAAGCGTTTATTCACAAGGGAAAAGCTAGAAGAATGGGAAGTAGGAAAGGTTTTTGATGTCTGTAATGAACAACTAAAGGCATTTTCTGATAATGTGCTTAGCTGGGAGGATGTGGTTATTGCATATAAACCTAGCTGTGCCACTGGTTCAGTGAAAGTGTCTTCCCCTCAACAAGCCTAGGAAGTGCATGTAGTAGTCTGTGAATGGTTAAGCAAGAATGTTTCTTCTAAAATTACATCTCAAACTCGTATTATTTATGGCGATTTTATAAGTGGAGGTGCTATAACCTCGACCAAATACCAGTCAACCCAATGCCAGTTCACAGGAAAACGAAGAAAAATTGAAAATCTGTGACAAAGATATCCACCGAGGTTCTGCCAACTTATCATCTAAGTGTCCATATCAAACACAAATCAACGCCAATAGGGTACTTCAGGCCTTCTAACCTGCGCAAAGTTTAAACACACCCCAATAGGCCCGAAGTCAAGGTTCCTAGAACCAATTTACGTTTTTCTCACCGTTCCTAGTGCCAGGTTCCTCTTCAGGATATTTGACCACTAGGTGATTTCAAATTACCACTTCTCATTTTACCTAAAGCACGAAGGTTCAAAGTCAGGGTTCCTCGTGCTCTCGAATCCTAGTTCCATAATCATTACTCCGTGTGACAAGGTTCCTTTTTGTTTATGTTAATTGCAAGTGTTTCAAGAAGGCTCCTTCTACTTCACATGAAATGTGGACATTTGAGAATTGCATTGTTTTTCGCTATGAGTAAAAGACTGCTGCTATTTTTGATGTGCTGCTATCTTTACTTCTAGAAAGGTGTCCTCGCCAAAAAAGTAATTTTTACAATTTAGTTGTTTCCTTTCGGTTTCCAACGATCTAAGTGTCGAAGTGGACATTCGCCATGAAGTCTACAGGTGTAAGGATATGGATCATAGGCAGCTAAAAGCCACATCAAATTCCAAGTCTATCGACCACCAAGTAAATGTCCAAGCAGTCGACAGTTCCATTCAAGGAGATAGCACACACATAGTGAGAATTTCCAAATTCGAAAATGCCCAGTGATGACAACCTTTCATTTTTCTTGTTATTTTTAAAGGGGAGATTGCATGCCTTCCCTGTCAGAAAGATTCTGCGTGGCATTGCCTATTGTCATTCTCGTCGAGTTCTTCATCGTGTTTTAAAAACCACAAAATTTTCTTCTTGACCGCAAAACCAATGCTCTGAAATTTGCTGACTTTGGACTTGCAAAGGCATTTGGAATTATTTACTCATGAGGTGGTTACATTGTGGTACCGTGCACCAGAGATATTGCTTGGGTCTCGACATTATTCAACTCCTGTTGATGTTTGTTATGTAGGGTGTATCTTTGCAGAAATGGTGAAGTTGGTTTGTAGAAGGCCAACTCCCGTTTAGAGAACTCAATGCGCCACAACTGTCCAGTTTTTTTTGAGTATTTTTTTTATTCTCTAAAGCCAATAGTTGTTTTGCGTTCTAGTCATAGAATGCATGGGGACTTTTTATCAGAAATGCAAATGCACTCTCAATATTCATGTCCAATGTGCTCCAAGTCAGTCTTTGATATGTCCCTAATCTGGGAACAACTAGATCAAGAGATTGCAACAACACCTATGCCTAATGACTATCAAGATAAGATGGTCTGGATGATATGCAATGATTGTGGCAACTTCTCTGAGGTCCAGTTTCATATTGTTGCACAGAAGTGTTTAAAATGCAAATCCTACAATACTCACCAAACAAGGGGACCTGGCCAACAGTGGTACAGTCCTAAGAACTATGGAGTATTTGTATTTATGATGTGGATTTCCAATCCTCAGTCATGGTTGTCATATGCGAAGTATTTTAGCAGTGATTAGAACATGATTCGATTGTAGATTCCCTGCATTGATGGGTTATTAATTCGTTAGTGTATTTCTAGGTCTTGACTCTGTGTCGCAATATATGCACATTGCACATTAGAGCCCAGGGTGCTTTTTCTACAGACCTGTAAGGTGTAATTTACCTTAAGATGGGGTCAATTATTAATATTCTTTTTGATCTGCAAAATAGTCCATTTATGTGATTTTGCTTTCAAGACCAGTTCCAGTTTTGTATACAGATGACAGAGGCATTGGATCAACATATCTCATATATGAAGGAAAAAATTGTGGATCAAAATCCCATATTTAAAAAATAGTCAAAGAGAAGATCAGATTGTTTCTGTTATAGGTGGCAGGGGATCCTCAACATCCTATATTTTACACACCCGATAGTTAAAGGACACAAGTGGCAAAAACATCTCACGATGAAGTTGCAGATTTCTAGGCATTAGAGTATCAACATCAGATATCTCTTGCAAATTTTGAGCATTCGAGATGAGGATAAGGTGGCAGAGTATCTCGAATTTCCTAGAGCATAATCGACATCTTTAGTATCAAGGGGCAGATCATAATTGGTTAAATAATAAATCGCATGCACAACATTTGGTAGCACTAATCATAATTCAAAGTATCATTTTCTACCAGATTTTTTGCAATCTTTGTAGGATTTGAAGTCAAAGCTTGGAAGATGTCTCAAGGACCTTGGGGATAGTTCAAAATCTATTATTATGATTAATTTATATTTTGTGCCTTTGGTATGTAATTTGGCTTATAAATAGAAACTTTCAGGAAGTAAAAGAGGGGGAGAACCCAAGAGCCTTTTGGCCTGGGATTGTAATGCATTCTTTTCAATAATATTTAGAAGAATCAAAGAGATTATGAGATCTTGTTGAATTAGACCATGTATTTTTCATGTGTTTTGTTTCTCGAGTTTTCATTAATCTTCTTTCTTCTAATCATTATTTCATTTAGATTGTAATAGCTATAATTCAATGAAACTCATGTTGTAGCTAATTTAAAAGAATTTATTTTGAGAGCAATTTTTCTTTTGTTTTTCTACAAGCGAAACAAGACTTGCAATCGGATATTATTGCTTAATTATTGAAGACAACTTAAATGAATTCAATGGTATTCTTCTATTGAGCAAGGAGTCAGATTTGTCATGCTTGGATACTTGACTTCTTAATTAGTTTTCTTTATCTCACTTATTTTATCCATCTTCATGATTTTAATTGGATTTAGCAGACGAGTTCATGCGTCTTTATTTCTGATTTGTGATGATTGAAAGTCTCGTTCAGACCTAGTTATAGAAGCCTCTGAAAAACTGGTCAATCAACAATTATTATCTTCTTCAAAATGTGCTAAGGCTTGGCTCTATTATAGCTTAGAGTCAACTTTTGCAAAAACACCCTACTTGAGGGCTTTGGTATACCCAATAGGACTTCTATGACACCCCTCCCATACTTAAACTTGGTCAATTCTATAGGGTTTTTGAGAATTTGTTTAATTTGATGAGGTAGTTTTGATGCACATGCTTAGGTGCCTCATTTATTAGATGTGGTTTACACTTGTCATGATATCTTTGATTTGATATCCCTGTAGGGCATACTGTTTTGTTTTTCAGAACCGTGCTTGGTGGCCAGTTTTGGGAGAAGAAGCCTAGCTTGGGCTTCCATGGGGAAATATGCCCACAAGATGGATACCTAGGGCCCTCATGTTGGATGACAGAGACGTGACTTTGGAGGCCTAGAAGACATCATGAGGGGCCTAGGAGAGGAAAAACATCACCTCCTTGACGATTGATGTCATGAAGGGGATAGGGTTTTGTGGCGATGTAGCTACACATTGACACTTGGCTTATTTTGATCGAATGGGGCATGGAGAAGGCTTGGTGCATGAAGAGGAGTCTCAAGGAGCCCCAAAAAATTCCACATTCTTCTCCAACAACTTGGAAAGTGTCAAAAACATCTCCTAAAGGGGAGACGTATTCTTACTTTAGGGTTTCTTTAAAAGTAAATTTTAAGATCAATTGTTTAATATTATTTTGTAAAAGGGGAAAGATTAGGGTTGTTGACCCCTTATATTGTGGTTTACCCTAGTTTATGTGGACAAACTATGTCTAGGACCTTTTGAATAAATAGATATCAAACTCAAATCATTTTTAGAACACATCTCTCCCATTGTGAGAGGCCAAGGACTGAAATTTTTTCTACCTTCAATATTTTTTCTCTCTTGTGCTATGGTATGGTGTTCTCTTTCATTATTCGCTACATGGTAATGAAGCACTAGCTTATGGAGGTCATTTCTACCTCTTTATGGTGTTTTTCTTGGCATTTATCTTATTGCAAATTGAATTTGGTAAAGGCTACAATTGTTGTTGTTTTCTTGGTTCAAAGTTCAAGGTTATTTGTTAAGGTTAAGTAGGGAGTATAAGGGAATACAACCCTACCTAGATCCACCATAATCTATCATAGAAATATTTTTTATAGGGGCTTGTTAAGAAAGTATAAGGGAATAAAGCCCTTATCCTAAACCGTAGCTAGGATACTTGCCTTGGTTAATAAGAGGATTTATACCCCCAAGGAGGTAGTACTCCTAGCTTTCTATCTTGTGACCCAATTAAACCATTAATAAAAGACACTATTTGTTGCATTGGAGAAACAAAATATTTCATTGATAAACGCAAAAATTCAAGGTCTTGAAGTTCTCTCACTTGGATTCTATTATTTGAGCCTTAGGCTATCTTGCCTTGTTGCGACATCTCCTTTCTGCCATTAAAACATGCTACTGTTACAAAACTAACATACAGTGTTATAGAAAGATTTGCCTCACCCCATGCAATCTTGCACATAAGGCCTTTTTCCATTTCCCCATGCAGACTTGTAATCCCTTTTTTCAAATCCCAGAGCTAAAAATGCAATTATTCCACATATACACACCTTGCCTATTATACAACATGTGTATACGCAGGTTGCACCACTACAACCCACGTACATCGGGAAATGTGCCCAAAATTGAAAAATTGTGTCAGGTTTCCATGTCACGTCATGAGATCAATGATCCTTGGGCTTCCATATACTGGAAACATTTTGACTCGGCCCTTTAGTTCCACTTGAAGGCTATAAATGGGCCAATTTTGAGCTATGGAAAATGAGAGAAAGAATTCAAATTTGAGAGCAAAGTTACTATGGAGGAATTATTCACTTCACATTGCATTTGCATCCCTTTGTCCTTTAAGTCTGAATGGATTGTATGGTCAAAACCCACCAGCACAAGATTGTGACCATTTGTGCATCAATATGGTCAATTCTCACGTTAATGTAGCCACTTGGTCTTGCGATTAAAGTTCTCCACAAACTGTACCTAGTCTAGAATATCCTCCTCCTCCACAGACGCCCTTGAAGATTGAAAAACCAGAGCCACCACCTTGTATTCCGAAAGGAGTACTCAAGTTCTCTACCCACAATCCAAATGCTAGAGCTGCCTATAATTACTTTATTGTTGAGGACCTGGGTCAAACCCCTTGTGCGATGTTGGCTCTGGAGGTACTCCAGATGTTTCCTTCATAGAGGAATGCCTTGCTATCTGCGTTAGGAGCTCTAGACCCCAATGGCTTGAAATTTATCAAGTTTGACATCATAGATGTGAAGCCTCAATTTCATTACCCTGTGGCATTCCAAATCCATGTGGGTTACTCGAAGTATACCATCAAGCGTGCAATTGTTGATGAAGGCGTTGCAACATGTGTGATGTGCCTGATCTGTTGGAAATCTCTCGTCTATTCGACTCTCTCTCAATATCTGACCATGTTGGTTTCTTTTGATGGTCGTTCTTTCCACCATCACAGTATTCTTCCTACCTTTCCAGTCTAGTTAGGTGGGAAGACGATACAACTAGATGTTGAGGTGGTTGATGTGCCCCTATATTATAACTTGTTACTAGGATGCAATTGGACTTATGTTATGAATGTCATCGTATCATCCGTCTTCTGAACTCTTTTTTTTCCTCATGATGGGAAGAAAAGTTTGTGAGCCATTTATTTTTGTCCGTCTATCTTTAAATATTGCGTTGAAGCGGTTAAGAAGTGTCATCCCTACCAAGTGTTCACTCGGAAAATGCACTTGCATCCAACCCATCTCCATCCAGTCATTATCATCGGTCCCTTCACCAAGTGGGGGGTTGAATTTGTGGATTGCAACCCAACTTCAACTAGGGGGAATCATCACATTATCGTGGTCATAGACTACTTTACTAAGTGGGTCGAGGTCATGCGTAAAGTTAAATCTGATGGGAATACTGTTGCCTTCTTCGTATTCAATGAAATTATTGCCAGCTTCAGAATCTCGAGTGAGATTGTCACTGATTATGGAAGTCACCTTCAGAATGGAATGATGGAAGAGATAGAATCCAAGCTGGGGTTTAAGCATGATCATTATTCCCCTTAATAACCCAAGGAAAATGGACAGTTAGAGGTCGTCAACAAGTCTCTCAAGACCATTTTGCAGAAAACTGTCAGCCAGAACAAATCTGACTGGCATATTATGTTATATCCCGCACTCTGGGCATACTGAACTGTGGTCAAGACTGCCACCAGATTTTCTCCTTTCCAGTTAGTACATGGTGTGGAGTCAATATTACCTATTGAATGCAAAATTCCTTCTCTTAGATTTCCAGTCACGCTCCTCCTTGACACTTCTGTTCTCGAGGTACGCCTCGTACACATAGAGTGCCTTGACGAGCAGTGTCAAGACACCTCTACGACTATCAAGGAAAATAAAAGACATGTCAAGGTCTAGTACGCTGAGTGTGACTTGGTCCTTTTATATGACCAATCCAAAGAACCACTATGGGAAGGCAAGTTCAAGCCCATGTGGCATGGTCCCTATATCGTGCGACGTGTCTTAGAAAAAGGAGCCTATGAATTATAAGATTATGAAGGGAATGTGTTGGCCGAGCCCAGGAATGGGCTCTACTTGAAAATATATTACACTTGAGCTCCAATATTGGGCATAACTCTTTGTATACTAATGTAATTTACTGTATATATCTTTTCCATTTATTTTTGTCTTCAACTTGCTTATTGAGTTTTCTATTGGTTGGTAGATGTCAACGAAGTCTTCGTTCTACCTAGGATTCGCAGACAAAGCCATTCATCATACAAAGAACTTGGCTTCCACCTCTTGGGTGGTTTACTCACTCGAGGGTCTACTGGTGTCTTCAGGTGGTGTATGCCTAGGGCCATCCATGAGTAATGTGGCCGAATATAATGGCGTTATAGAAATTTTGTGCGATGCCATTTCACATGGTATTATCTCTTTGGAGGTTCGCCTGGATTTCCAGTTAGTAGTATGTCAGTTGAATGGAAGTCACCATGTGCACGATCCTACATTACTTAGACGATTCCTACAAGTACGCCTTTTAGAGTGACACTTTGATTTATTACTTATCATCACATACCTAGGATTTCTAATTATGTATCTGATGCTTATGCTAATTTATTTTTAGATTGGAATTTGTCGCACAACTAAAGAAAATAAAACATTCTCATCAATGTACACATTGTAATATAAGTAAATCCGAAGAACTATGTTTTATATATATTTCAAAACATATGATGTTTATAGTACAAAATTGGGGCCAACAACCTCAATACACATATATAGCCGATAATACAAAATCCATGACATCTATGCTTGTGGCACTGGATGCGTGTCATGATAAAAAACTACGACATTTGCAAGATGCCAAAAGAGTCGTACCCAATCTCTAGGCACGCCATCCACCTGCCGATGCATGGCCTCCAGTAGATCCTCTACTTGAACCATCAGAATCCTATGTGTCAAATGAGACAGGTTGCCTTGCACATTTTGAAGGAATCTCTTTGCTTCTCCTCTCACCGTCTCATCTCGCGGGTGCCTCCGACAATGTCATAGAAGCCCATCTGGCCATCGCAGACCTACATCTGCGTCACACATGTGTCTAGTTAGTACTTAAATGTCATCCAAAAATATATTTTTTTTCCTATAAAAAAAATACAAAAAAATGAAATATTTAAAAACTTCTACATACCTATGTCCCTGTAGGCGGTCCCTGGTGGTAATGGCATGTCAGGGTCCACTTTGAAGTTGATCCCTGCATAAGGGTATTCATCCAGAGAAATAACCTGTCGTCTCCACCAGTAAAAGAAATCATTGTTGTAGGGTGTGGGAACCCTACCTCCTCCCTTCCATCTCATCACCTCAGTCCACCTCTCCATGGCTAGATCGTGAGGTCCTCTAGGAATCATCTCAACTCTAGGTCTCAAACTTGGAACCCACTCGAAGAAAAATCTACACAAGATGGATGCAAACCCAAAATTCGTCTTGTCACCCTATTTTCATTTCGTCAACTGTCTCTTCATATTAGCCAGTAATGAGGTGCACCAATCGTACACTGTGGGTCTCAAATGCTCTATAGAGTAGAACATAAGAAATCTCGATGCCTGGTGCAATGAAGCCGATCATGTGATCCGGGTCAAAACGAGGAAAATAATCTTGAGGCTTAGATTGTTTATTGCTCGGATGGGGAGTTGACTCCTGACCTTCTCGGTCCCTGCTACACATTGAGAATCTATGTACTCTTCTATCTTCATACCGCTCCCAAATCCCCAGGCTTTGAGGTTCACCACCTCACCTTGACGTGACAACCTCGTCAAGAAATATATATCCTCTACTTCAATTCTTAATGGTTGCCCATCAAGGTTGAAGCTCTCACTGTCTGGATCCCAGTAATCCACGAGCAAATGAAACAACCTTACTTGGGCCCTCATCCATTTGAGTGCCCAAAAATTGTACAACTCGCATCTTTTTAAGGCCTTTTGGGCCCCCAGATCTCTTTCCACAACAACATCTACCTCCTCATGTTCCCTTTCCCTCCATTCTAGCACCATCCTTCCAGATAAACACCACTTTCCAGTTACCAACCATCAAAAACCTTGTTTACGGACATACACGCAGGCTGCAGCATTCACAGTCACGTATAGGGCCGAGTATACATAAACTATATTTTACACAGCCACATATAACCTCGTGTATATGTGACCCGATGAATGGTATCTCGCATACACCTAAATACCTAATTTGCACCTTAAATAACTTAAAATTTGAAACCTAAATACAAAATGTAATCCACTAGAAAGGAAGAGGAGGGGAAGAGGAATTACCTAGTCCAAATGGTACCTAGTCCAGACGGTTCCTGATTCCGTCACTTGATGCTCCCGCAATCACTAGTTGAATATCGAAGGTAATTTGGTCCAAAATTCACTATTTGGGTAAAGAAGTCAAATGACATAGTAAAATTTGTTTTTTTTTACTATTTATAGCAGTTTCTACCCACTTTATATAGTTTTGGATCATATGTTCTCCTAATGGACTAATAAAACATTGGATTGAGTTGGTTTTTGTAGTTTTCGCTAGCGTTATGTTGACCGTTCATAACTATAGACATGTATTTTCGCTACCCAACATATAGGATAGGTATACATTCCATCATGCACATTTGCATTGTCATATAACTATCACTCATATGCCTTAGGTACAAAGCCATTTTTTAGCGACATAGAACCCTCGATGTGCTACAAGATGTGTCGTTATCAAATGGTAGAGACTTACCAAACATGGGTACCTTAGTTAGATCCTCTGGTCCATTTGGTGCCCATGCCGAGATTTTTTCCATAGGACCGGGAGTCCCTTATAGCTAATACATGACTTTATGTTGAGCCTCATTTCTCACTCATAAACATGCTGACCTATACCTAGAGGACTCCCAACCGAGCTTGATTTAAGCTCTTTTCCAACTTGTTTTCAAAAAGTTAAAAGATTGTTGAGTGAACTTGTCTCTTTCACACTCATAAATTGGATTTGAAAGGACGTCTATTTGGTACAAGTTTGTCCCTTTTTCCACACCAAGTAGACTAATATTATGAAAAAGGACATTTTTTGGCATTAAGTTGTGATTGCATCTCATGCCCTTGCTTGCAGTATTGAGCGTATTGTCGGTTCTTTCTTTGCATTATAAATTTTTTTCCTCAGCAGTTTTGCATCCTCAACCAAGAAGAGACTCATTTATATCCTTTGCATCTTGACCCCCTATACCGAGGAGGGAACATTCCCCTGAGTGTCCATCTCCCACATGCACCTACTTTCATTGAGAATAGGTATGTTCCACTGCTAGAACTAGCTTTTCTTACTTGCGACACTCGTTTCCTCCTATGTATCATAACATTCATTTGACTATGAAAAAAAAAAAAAGACTGGCGGGAAGGGAGTATTATCTTATATTGGCAACAGTCATGTCACCTTTGAACATAGCAAAAAATTGTTGATTCCACTTGTCATCATAATTTTGGGTTTAGCATGGCCTTAGGAAGATGATCTCATTACAAATAGTTTAATCCCTCGACTGGTTACTCTTCCAGTCCCTATGGAGATATTGATCGATCCCTCCTGCATCTCATCATTGAGTCTATGCTGCCAGAGCCTTCCATATGTCTCATGCTCTTGTTCAAAGGATGTCTATTAACCTGTGTTGACCATTCCTCAAAACTATTGACTTTGAATGTCGTCCATACCCTCAACTTGTCTCAGAATCGCATGAAGTTGTAGTCCTATTATGCACCCTGGTCCTAATTTCCTCATTGGTAGGTAACATTGAACCCAACAGTCGACATTTCATGATTGGTCATTGACTGGGTAGTTTCCCTTGTGTTCGACAGTAAGAAATCTATTCACACATTGGGATTCATGTAGTGTCTTGGATTCCATTAGCCTTATTGGTGGTTTCCTCTCCTTTTCATCAGTTTTCCTCATTGGCTTCTATTCGAAGGGTTTTTTTCATGTACCTCTTGCACTTGGCAGACGTGAAAAACACATAGGGTCATTGTCTTGTGAACATGTTCTTCGTCTGATTTCCTTCAAATCATCAAGCTCCTGCTTTGTACCTTGTGCTGAATGATGAGAGATACCTTAATGCTCTCCTTTCAACGAGTCTCCTTCCATCGAATTCAAATCACCTATTCTGGAAACAATACCTAGAGTCCTATGAGTACCTAAAGTCTTGTAGTCATTAGTGGAAGGTTCTCTCACCATCGATAGTTGGGAATACATCAATGTCTCCTGATCGATGGATTCTTCAAGTGTTCGAACCTAACTCCTTTATTCACACTTGTAAGAATGTACTCAGTGCCTTGATACCTACTTTCATCATCGGTAGGATGTCACACATTTGTTAACGGTATAACTCAATGACCAATAATAAAACAAAGTCTCATTGTGTTCTACCTCAACTCCTTTATTCACACGATGTAGACTTGCATCTTTGGAAGATTGCGTAGAAGACTTGAAGACATCAATATGTGGCCATAGATTTCCTTAGTTGTTGCTACCTTTTCATTGGACCAATACCTGTGTGACTTCAGTTATCATGGGAGATCATATTGTACTCCATTGTATACAGATATCTTCAGATTTATTTTGAGACTAGTTTTACTAGGCCATGTTCGTGACTATGACAACCTTTGGCATGTAACTACATTTGTATTTGCCTATTCATGGTCATGGAAAATTGTTTGGTATATTTTCACATGGATATGCAGTCTAATTCAAATTGGCATCCATGTATGAAAAGTCATTACATATTGTAATGAGCAACTAGTTCTTCCAGCTGTGTCCCCATTACTCCACTTCTGGGGTTTTATAATGTATTTCATTCATCGCAAATACTCCTCTGACCTCACACATTAGGGGGAATCTATTATAGAAAGATTTGCCTCACCCCATGAAATATTGCACATAAGTAATTTTTCCATTTCCCTATGTATACTTGTAATCCCTTTTTTCAAATCCCAGAGCTAAAAATACAAATTTTCCACATATATGCACCTTGCCTACTATACAACATGCGTATACACAGGTTGCACCACTACATCCAGCGTACATCAGAAAATGTTCCCAAAATTAAAAAATAGTGTGGGGTTTCCATGTCACATCACGAGATCAATGATCCTTGGCCTTCCATATACTGGAAACATTCCAACTCGGCCCTTCAATTCTACTTAAAGGCTATAAATGGGTGAATTCCGAGATATGGAAAAGGAGAGAAAGAATTCAACTTTGAGAGCAAATTTACTCTGGAGGAATTATTCACTTCACTTTGAGTCTACATCCCTTTTTCTGCATCACGAGAACACCTACCCAAGGTGACAGTAGGTAGTTTCTCTCTTAGTTGTCGCCATTTTTGTGGTTGGGTCGGGATTTTCCCAACCTACAACTTGTGTGATAACAAGCCCAATTTTGTAGACTACACCTTTTTTGGATGGTTTAAATACAATTTTTGATATATATATATAT
>JZKD02S1795518.1:115616-140603 GCA_000966675.3 Picea glauca | reverse complement strand
TAGATAGATTCGAAAGAAATTCAGTGTCCATGATAAGCACTTTTCTGTCTAGGGTTAAGGTCAAGCCTTAGAGGTCGATCTACTTGTCCGCAGGCAGATTTTCCTACAACATTAACCTTATGATTTTGGTTATGAGTCTTCAAGACGAGATTAGAATGGTTGTGTGTGCAGAGAATACTTTGTGTGCACAAGAGGTTGTATTTGCTTATGTGCATAGGAAAGTAGTCCGTGCGCACAAGGAAACTAAATTGGAATGTGAGGCCATAGTGGTTTCACGTGCAATAGTGATCTGATGATTAGTATGGAATACGTGCACAGTAAAGCAATGTGATCAGTATGCTTGGGTGAGTAGTTGCCTTGTGTTATTTCCATTGTTTTAAATTGCAGTATCAGAATAGTTTGATAAGTAATGGGGACATTACAAATTGGTATCAGAGTGACATAAGTTGATATTGTGTGACATGGCCCAGCTTCGAAGGTTGGGGATGTTATATTGTGGCATTAGAGCGATAGAATTTGAGATTGTGTGACATGGCCTAGCCTGGGTGGTTGGGGATGTTACATTGTGGTCTCAGAGATACGGTCTCAACATTGAGCTTGCATGGGACAATTTTCTACTTAAGGAAAAATTTGGAGTGATAAGTGGCCAGATTTGTAATTCTAGTGTGGCCATGGTGTGCATAAAATAATAATGCACAAGTGTGCACACTAAATTTTGGACATTGTAGGATGCAAAAATGGAATGCCGCAGTAAACAATGGTGCATAGGTGTGCACACTAAAAATTCGGGCCACATAGAGAAACATTATGGTGCATGTGCAATATTTATATGCGGTGTATATGTCAAATATTGACATCAGGAATTGGCATGGGTTGAATACCTGCGTGTTCAAGGGATTCAGAAGAAAGGATTTTGACAAAATAGTGTAGAGTTTTCATGAACTTGTCTCATGAATTAGTCTAACAAATCTTGTTTCCTGCACATTTTGTAGAATTATCAACGATTAGAGAAAGACAAAATCAGTTTAGAAGGTTAAAAGCGTGGAAAATGCATAGATAAGTTACATCCCCGATGATGAATTCAAGGATTTGTATGTCGGTCTGGGTGCCGATAGTATAGAATCCAAGAGTGCATAAACTTGATAAAAACCATAAAGGGATAGAAAAAATATGTCCAAGGATATACAACTAATAATTAAAGGATTATGAAAGCCAAGGAGTAGCAAGATGACTTCAACATCAAGTTGATGCAAATCTTGGACATAATAGAAAATAAAATGGATAAGGAGACCGAGACAAGTAGGTCAAGAAGTTGCAGGTCTCATGATGAAAATAGAAGAGGAACAAGAAGTGTTGATAGGCATCATCATCACTCACCAAATAATTCATTTAGGAAAGCACAGAATAGATCAAGTCCATCTCTTGTTAGAAAGCATAAGAGAAGGACTGGGGTGGATGAGCTACATGGAGAAATGAATAAGATCAAGCCTCCTACCTTTGACAGTGAGAATAATAAGGATGAAGATGCAAAGATTTAGATGCTAGGTATGAGGAAATACTTCCAGTTGCATAATTATTTTGCGAATGTAGAAGGGAGAATTTCTATCTATCAACTAAATGGAAAAAAAACAATGTGCTGGGATCAGTTCATGCAAGTGCAACACATTGATGAGAACAAGGTTACTTGGAGGGAGTTCAAGAGGCATTTTCAAAAGAAATACTTAACCAAGAGGTACTATGACAATAATATGAAAGAGTTATTTGAACTCAAGCGTTGGAGTATGACAATAGATGAGTATGAAAGAAGATTTTTAGATTTTCTTAAATATGTTGTTTTCATCAAGGATGAGCAAGTTAAAATTTAGAGGTACTTGAGTGAGTTTCTATTGTTCATCAGTGAAAAGATACAATATGATGACCCTAATACATTGGAGGAAACCATAAGGTGTACTAAGTGTCTTTATTATCATTAAAGGGTAAGACCGACATTCCAAAAGGCTTGGGAAGACAAGATGGAAAGCAAGGTGGAACAGAAGAAGAAGGCTACTAAAAATCCCTTTTACAAAAATACTCCTCAAGGACAAACAACTCTCAAGGAGACCAAAATGAAAGATACAGTGGGGGAAAATTCATGGAAACAACCTATTAAATGTTGTATTTGTGGCACAGATCATATGTGCATATATTTCCCTCAAAGAGGTGATAAAGTGAGGACTATTCACAATGTACAACAAGCTACGATAGTTGAAGATATGAGAAGAAATATGCCTAGGATTTACACATCCATGGATAACAAGCAAGTTGAGTTTCATTCGCACATGATAGAAGTGGAAGGTAATATTAATGACCATCCCATTTCTATTATAATTGATTCAACAACTAGTCATAGTTATCTAGATCCTAAGATTGTGGAAAGATTCCAATTTTCAAGAAGAAATATTGGAAAACCTTGGTTGGTGCAGTTAGATACAAGAGAAAAAAGGAAAATTAATGAGATTGTTAGGGAATGTCTAATGGAAATGAATGGAATGAGAAAAAAATATAATTTGAATATCATACCTTTGGGCTTGTATGAATTTCTCATTGGTATGGATTGGTTGGATCATCATCATGTCATTCTAGACTATTACAATAAGGCATTTACTTGCTTAGAAGAAGAAGGGAACATAAGAACATTTTAAGGAATTCTAAGAGTTGTAACTATCAGAGAAGTTTCAGCCTTGCAATTGAAGAAACGCTACATGAAAGGATTTCATGTATTTGCAATGCACATGGAAGAGGAACCTAAGGATAATGTGTCAAATGTTGAAGAATGTGATGTACTGAAAGAGTTTCATGATGTCTTTAAATACATACTGAGGTTTCCACCGAAAAGAGATATTGATTTCTCTATAAATATGATTCCTAGAGAATAACCCATATCCAAGAATCCTTATAGGATGTGTATGCCATAGTTGAAGGAGTTGCAGATGCAACTCGAAGAGCTTCTTAAGAAGGGGTATATACACCCAAGTGTGTCACCTTGTGGTGCCCATTACTTTTCATGAATAAGAAGGATGGTATGTTAAGACTTTGTATCGACTTCAGGAAGTTGAAAAAAGTAACGATAAAGAAAAAGTATCCTTTGCCAAGGATAGATGACCTCTTTTACTAGCTGAGGGGTGCACATACATTTTCAAATATTGATCTTAGATATGGATATCACCAAGTGATAATTAAGGAAGAAGACATTAAAAATACTTCCTTCAGAATGAGGTATAGACATTATGACTTCTCATTGGTTCCATTCGGGTTGTCAAATGCACCAACTGTCTTCATGTCTTGGATGAATGGAGTTTTCATAAGTTAATTAGATAAGTTTGTCATTGTATTTCTATATGACATACTTATTTACTCAAAGTCTGAATAAGAGCATGAGAAACACTTGAGGATGGTGTTACAAGTATTGAGGGAGCATCAAATTTACACAAAGTTGAGAAAGTGCTCATTTTACCAGTGACAGATTCATTATTTGGGTCATATCATTTCAAAGTAAGGAACAATTGTAGATATGGAAAAGATAAAATACATGGAGGAATGGAAGACACCAAGAAATGTCATAGAGGTGAGGTCCTTTACATGACTTGCATGTTAGTACAAAAGGTTTATTGAAGGCTTGTCAAAAATTGTGCACCCAATCACATCCTTGCAAAATAAAGGTGTGCGATCTGAATGGAATTTGAATTGTGTAAGGAGTTTTCAACACTTGAAGAGTTTGTTGACAAGTGTGCCAATTTTGAGAATTTTTCATTCAGATGAGAATTTGTTGTGTGCACAGATGCATGCAAGGAAGGGACCAATGGAATCCTTAGTAATAATGGGAATGTGGTGTGCTACGAATCAAGAAAGTTAAAATATCATGAAAGGCTCTATGCTAATCATGACTTAGAATTTGAATCCATAGTGCATGTCTTTAAGATGTGGAAGCACTATCTCATGGGTAAAATATTCGAGATGAGGACATATCAGAGTGGTCTGAAGTATTTGTTTGGAAAACCAATTTTAAATTCTAGACAAAATAAACGGTCAAAATTCCTCAATGAGCATGATTTTGACATAAATCATATCAAAGGAAAAGAGAACAAGGAGTATTTAATGTCATAATAATTGGAAAACATGGACTAGTTATAAGGCCAACTTCTCAATGTTAGAATAGTGAATCTTGGGACTAGCAAGTCCCTTGATAATATAGTATATGACATGTTCTTTCTATGCATCATCTTCATGGACAAGAACCATATCGATGTTGGATTCAAAGGCTCTGAAATAGAGAAAAAATTCTTGACCATAATCAAGAGGTCTCAAAAAGGGAGTCGACATCAAGGCATTACTCTAGGCATCGAATGATCGTTGGCCTTGATCATCCAAAATAAAAGGTACACCTTTTTTTAATAAGGGCATAAAATGTTTGTTAGTCTCAGTATAATTGACATTGAATATACACAAGAAGTTATCCTTCCTTTACAAAATTTGAAGTTGGCTAATAGTATGAGGAGGAAGCAAGTTTCCAATCACATAAATTTTTAAGGGATCAACCATGATCCAAAAATGGGATAGAATTAATCCTAGAAAGAACCTAGTAACCATGTAAAAGATACACTTATGCGGGTTCAAATAGATATTATAGTATTGGCATCGGGTAAAAATGACCCTCAAATGACTGAGACTATTTTCATATCTTGTAATGAGTATCCAATTTGTCTAAGTATTCCTATACAATATGTTTGATGTTGTGAAATTCATAGGACATGGCTTGCTAGAAAGTGACTCCAATGTTTTTAAGGCCAAATGGAAACTTTTGATAGAAAACATATGACGCAAATGCGCGCCTGAAATCACGTCCGCTCATAGGATATTATCCTTCTCACGGCCCGCAGAACTCTTAAATAGCTCTTCTATTTCCCTATCGGGAAATCTGCACCCACATAACTCTTTGTGCGATCCCCTCTCTGCACTTGGAGGATCGGACTTCGCAACTTCGCGAGGTCAGTGGTCGAGCGTTGGTGTTTCGGATCCCCGAACCCCGATGCAAGTCAACATTGACCCTTCCTTTTCCTATCGGGACTTCTCCTATCACGATTTCGCCACTCGCGATATCAGACAATTCACTTTACCGACTCCCGACTCACAATATGCCGAAACTCTGATGAACTCACTGCTTTGAATTTTCAATGATCCCTTATCTCGTCGGGACTTCAGCCTTCACGGGATCGCAAATCCTATTGTCAATATTTCGGTTCTTCTCGCTGCGAGATCCCGATAAGATGTACCACCTGTCCACGTCACCAACTTCGTTGTGGCCCACGCTATCTTTTAACTGTCGGGATATCGCGTATCGTGATTTTGTGATTCCCGTTGCAATGTTTTGGAGGTTCAATCCATGAAACCCCGATACACGATATACATGTAGATCCAACGACCCTCGTGGATCGAATCAATGACTCTACCCCTCCTGAACTTTAAACCTCTAGAGAATAAGATGTTGTATCTCCCTTGCACTTCTGTGAGATCTAACAGCTCACAGAGTATCGCGAATTCCCCTCGAAGAATTCTATCTGTCCATTCTCCCTGATGAAATCTGCGAAATGACCGAGCACTCCTCTGCGGAACTTGTCCACCTGCATCACAAACTTATGATGCCTGCTTAAATCTTCAAGGCACAACCTCCCTGTGCTTCCCTTCAGTGGATTATAAGGCCTTATCCTTCCTGATCTTTTCCACGACTTTCGAATTCTTTAGGAAAAACTCTTGCACGCACTCCTTGTAGAAAACCTTCAACTTCGACCAAGTGTTGAAGTCCTTTGACTCTACGCACACCTGCAGTAGCAGTCTCTCAACGCTTCACTCAGGTTCGCAACCGTGAGACTTTTACCCAGCCTGCGCACTCTTTGCATGAATCCTGTGCCCAACTGCACTTTGGGTGAATGAGAGAAAAAGTTTAACTATCTGAGCTTCAGAGATGCAACCCTGAATTCTTGTCGACGCACTCCTTGCGGACACTTCAACTGCACTCCTTGCAGGAATTCTTACTCAGATAGATAAAAAATTGAAACTCATTCCTTCGTCCTTTCAGACTTCAAACTTAAACATGAAATCATATACACATCATATAAAATCAAATGTATAACAGGAAGCAAACATACATGAGCATATCCTTCAGCATCGATACACAAAGAATCACACAAACCATGAATTTGAATCCAAGCTTTCTATTAATTCAAATGTCTGTACATGGGTGTTCTTACACAAATCTCTGCATGCTCTTGCTCTCTTCAATAGTGCTGCTTCATAATAATGTTACAATGCACAATGAGGGTATCTATATCCCGTTTCCCTCTTGCGCTCTCAAATAGTCTAATCTAGAATTAAATTTCTACCTACGTGCATTAACTATCTTTAAATGCCGTCTATCTACTAAGGATGAGAGAAATCCGCTCAAGGTCCATTTACAACATACAAGTGCGCCTTTTCATAATGGCTCATTTAATATTTGTGCAACAATTCCAAAGTGAAATTCAAAAATTGTTGTTGGCTTGTCTAGTTGTCCTCCACTTCTGCGTTGGCTCGCATGATGTGGGAGATTCTCCTGCATCATACTCCCTCGCTTAAAAAAATTTCATGGGATCCTGTCCATGAGCTTCTGCATGGTTTGTCCATGCTTTTGAATCTCCGCTTCAGTTTCCCAGCTGGCATCTTCAACTGGATGATTCTTCCATTTGACCAGATACTCAAAGTATTCTTTCCTCCTGGTCTTCTTGCTCACTTTCTTGTTCAGTATGCACTCCATCTGCGACTTCTCTGCAACTGGAATCTGCTTTGTCCACCGAATCACTGGCTTCTCATCTCCAGTCTCTGTTTCTCCAGCTTTATATGGGTACAAATCTGAGATATTGAATATCGGAGATATTCTGATCCCATCAGGTAATTCAATATCATAAGCATTCGCCCCAAATTTCTTCAAGACCCTACATGGCCCAATTTTCTTCATCTTCAACTTGTTGTATGTTCCCCTCGAGAACCTTTCCTTACTCAAATGTGCTAGAACCAGATCACCAACCTCAAACTGAATTTGTCTTCGATGCTGGTCTGCTCTGTGCTTATACTCCTGACTTGAATTATGAAATCTCTCCTTCACCTGGCTGTGAAGTTCCTTCATCGCCTCTGCGAAATATTCTGCACTAGCGCTCCTAGTCGCAGTCTGATCTGAATCCCTCAGTTCAGAAATTCCTCTTGGCTACATACCATAAACAATCTGAAATGAACTCCGGCCTATGCTCCGATTCACTGAGTCATTGTATGCGAATTCTACCTGTGGTAATATATTGTCCCACTGGCTATGGTGCTCTGTCACCAAACTTCTCAACAAGTCTCCCAGAATTCTGTTGACCACTTCTGTCTGTCCATGTGTTTGAGGATGATAAGCCGAACTAAATGCCAAGTTAGTTCCCAGCTTCTTCCATAAGGTCCTCCAAAAATTCCCTATGAATTTGGTGTCTCGATCCGAAACTATACTCCTCGGCAACCCATGAATTCGAATGACCTCCTTGAAAAATAGGTTCGCGATGTCAGTCGCGTCACTGGTCTTTTGACATGGAATGAAGTGTGCCATTTTGGAAAATCTATCCACCACCACAAATATTGAATCAACACTTCTTTGTGTTCTTGGAAACCCCAATACAAAATCCATGCTTATCGCATCCCATGGCCTCTCTGGTATGGGCAATGGTTGATAAAACCCTGCATTTTGCTTTCTTCCCTTCAAATGCTGGCAAATTCTACACCTGTCTACAAATATCTTTACATCCGCTCGCATTCCCGGCCAAAAATATGACTCGTTCAACTTCGCGAACGTCTTGTTGTGACCAAAGTGTCCTACCAATCCTCCATTGTGTTTCTCCTTCAGCAGATTCTCCCTCATGGAGAATTTCGGAATACACAGTTGATTGCCTTTAAACAACAATCCTTCCTGGATCATGTACTCGGCCCACTGGCTTCTATCTCTGAGATCTGGATTCTCAGCTGCTTCATACGCCTCCTTAAAATCTGGATCATCTGCGTACATATTTCTGAGATCATCAAAACCTAAAGTTTTGACTCTGAACTCCTGCAACAACAAACACTTCCTGCTCAAAGAATCAACAACTTTGTTAGCAATACCAGAAATATGTTTTATCACAAAAGTGAAATTCTGCATATACTCAACCCATTTGGCATGTTTCTAATTCAACTTCTCTTGTTGAGTCAAAAACTGCAGTGCATGATTATCACTGTACAATACAAATTCCTTCGGGATTAAGTAATGCCTCCATTTATTCAATGCCTATATGATAGCATAAAACTCCTTATCATAAGTGGAGTACTTCAATTTCGCCTCATTCATCTTCTCGCTGAAGTATGCTATCGGCATGTCTTCTTGACTTAAGACTGTCCTAATTGCAAACCCACTAGCATCACATTTCACCTGAAACATCTTCTGGAAATCTGGCAACACCAAAACCAGTTGTTCCGTAATCTTCCTCTTTAACAAATTAAAACTCTTTTCATCCTCTTCTGTCCAGTGAAAATATTTATGTTGCTTCTTCACTGTATCCATCATCACTGCGCTAATTCCACTGAAATTCCTGATGAATTTTTGGTAGAAACTAGCCAATCCGTGAAAACTTCTCACCTCGAAAATATTCTTCGATGATGGCCAATTCTTGATCACTTCCACCTTATCTGGATCCATCCTCAACTCATTTGCAGAAATAACAAACCCCAAGTAAATGAGTTCTATCTTCATGAATGAGGACTTCTTCATATTTATCAACAGCTTCTCCTGTTGTAGTTTCTGCATCACTGTAGCCAAATGCTTTAGATGCTCTGCCACTGATTCACTGTAAATCAATATGTCATCGAGATACACAATGACAAATTTCTCGATGAACTCCCTCAAGACTTCGTTCATCAACCTCATGAAGGTACTCAGTGTATTTGTTAAGCCAAATGGCATAACAAGCCATTCATAGAACCCTTCGTTGGTTTTGAATGTTGTCTTCCATTCATCACCTTCTCTCATGCGAATCTGATGATAACCTCTTTTCAAGTCAATCTTTGAAAAATATTTTTCCCCACTCAAGCAATCCATCAGATCATCCATCCTCGACAATGGAAACTTGTACTTGATGGTTATCTTATTAATTGCTCTCGAATCAGTACACATCCTCCAGCCTCCGTCTTTCTTTGGACTGAGTACTGTTGGAAAAGCACATGGACTCAGGATTTCTCTGACCAAACCTTTGTCCAACAACTCCTGGACTTGCCTTTTAACCTCTTCATTCTCTTGCAGCGTCAATCTGTATGCGGCTTTGTTTGGAAAACTAGCTCCTGTTATGAGATCAATATGATGACTGACACTCCTGATCGGTGGCAACGAATGAGGTAATTCATCCACTATGATGTCAGCGAACTCTTCCAGCAGTTTCTGAACTTCCTCTGGTAAATCATCCACTCTTGTGCTAGTCAGAACAATCCTCGATTTTCTGACCACAAAGAATTGTGGATCCTCCTTCTTCTTAACCTATTTAAGAATTTCCTTCCCACTCATGAGAAGTACAATGTTTCTTACTTCCGGCTTCACCTCCTTATCCTTTATCAGAAGAAACATGTGTGTCCTCCCATTCTTCTCCAGGGTGTATGTGTTCATTCTCCCATCATGAATCACATTCCTGTCATATTGCTATGGTCTACCCAGCAATAGATGAAAAACACCCATAGGAATGACATCACATAAGATATTATCATTATATCCTCCTATCTTGAATTCAACTAAACATTGTTTAGTGACAGTTACCTGGTGTCCCCTCTGTAGCCACGAAACTCTATATGGGCTTGGATGATCAGTCGTCTCCAGCTCCAGCTTCTCTACCATCTCTGTGGAAACGAGATTATCCGTGCTAACACTGTCTACAATGACATCGCATACCCTGTCCTTGGTCTTGCAAGCAGTCCTGAAAAGTCTGGTCCTTTGGACTGAAATCTCCACCTCTTTCTCGGGTGTCAAAAGGACTTTTTGCATCATGAGCGATCTTCCGCCTTCATCGTCTTCGACCTCAACATCCCGCCTCTGCACTTCGGTGATGTGAGATTCTCCAATGTCCTTCTTTTTCTCTGGACACTCGTAAGACTTGTGTCCATTCTTTCCACATGTGAAGCATGTGATTACTCCACCTCTTCCTCTTCCTCTGCCTCTAGTACAAGGAAAAGTGTTATTGTCAGCATAATCTCCTCTCTGCTCATTATGCTTCCCTCGTTTTTCAACATATGACCCTCTCTGTGAGGTTCGACCTCTCTCTGTTCGAGTCAGAGGTTTCTTCCAGTCTTCCTTGGGCTTTTGGTTTCTGTCCTGGGCAACTGACTTGCCTCTTGGCTGACTTCTGCCTCGACCTTTCTAACCCTGCTTCGGCTCAGCTTCTCTTCCGCTTTTAGAGCCATCTGATAAGCATCTTCCACCATTCAGATGGTTACCATGCTCATCTCGTCCTGGATATCATATCTCAGGCCATTCATATATCTGGCAACTTCTTCATCATCACTCTCCCGATGACCTACCCTAAAGTTCAGTTTGTAGAATTCCTCAGTGTATTCTTCCACTGTCATCAGCTTCTGTCTCAGGTTATGCATCCTCCTGAACATAGTAATTTGATAGTCCCTGGGGATGAATTTTTCTTTAATCTTTGCGATCATCTTGTCCCAAATTTTGATCTTTTGCTTGCCCTTGCAGCGTCTGTCATCTTGTAGTTCATCCCACCACAATGTTGCATGTCCTTTCAATCTCGTGACAACATCCTTGACTTTCTTGTCTTCTTCGACATATTCATAGTCGAAGTATGTTTCTAGAGCTCTAATCCTGTCTAGAAGCTCCTCTGCATCCAAGTTTCCCTCATAAACTGGAATGTCCATATTTTCTCTTGCACCCATCCTGGCAATAGCTCAGATCAAACGCTCGTTTGATGCATCTTCGGCTGCAATTTCTTCTTCTCGTTCAACCTCAACCTTGCTTTAGGAATCACTGAGATCCCCCGCACTGTCTATACGCCTTTGCGTTGTCTCCATGTCTTCGAGTCTTGCTCGGAGATCACGCATTTTTATCTCTATAGTTGGATCTACCATCTGCCTGCCTATTCATCTTAGCATCTCCCTATCCTCTGGATCGTGTGACTGTCTATCTCTCCTTGGTGGCATGGTGAATTCTCTTCTCTGCTACAGAAAGCAAAGAATCTTTCTGTGCTCTGATACCAAACTGGCACAGATGCGTGCCTAAAAGCACGTCCGCTCACAGGATCTTCTCCTTCTCACGACTTGAAGAACTCTTAAATAGCTCTTCTATTTCCCTATCAGGAAATATGCACCCACAGAACTCTTCACGCGATCCCCTCTCTGCACTCGGAGGATCAGACTTCGCGACTTCGCGAGGTCAGTGGTCGAGCGCTGGTGTTTCTGATCCCCGAACCCCGATACAAGTCAACGCTGACCCTTCCTTTTCCTGTCGAGACTTCTCCTATCATGATTTTGCCACTCGCGATATCAAGCAATTCACTTTACCGACTCTCAACTCACGATATGCCGAAACTCCGATGAACTCACTGTGTTGACTTTTCAACGATCCCTTATCTCGTCGGGACTTCGGACTTCGCGGGATCGCGAATCCTACTGTCAATATTTTGGGACTTCTCGCTACGAGATCCCGATAAGACGTACAACCTGTCCATGTCACCAACTCCGCTGTGGCCCACGCTATCTTTTAACTGTCAGGATATCGCGTATCGCGATTTCGCGATTCCCGTTGTAATGTTTTGGAGATTCAATCCATGAAACCTCGATACACGATATACGTGTAGATCCAACGGCCCTCGTGGATCGAATCAATGGCTCTACCTCTCCTAAAATTTAAAACTCTAGAGAATAAGACGTCCTATCTCCCTTGCACTTCTGCGAGATCTAACGGCTCACGGAGTATCGCAAATTCCCCTCGGAGAATTCTGTCCGTCTGTTCTCCCTGATGAAATCTGCGAAATGACCAAGCACTCCTCTGTCGAACTCGTCCACCTGTAGCACAAACTTATGATGACTGCTTAAATATTCAAGGCACAACCTCCCTGTGCTTCCATTCAGTGGATTAGAAGGCCTTATCCTTCCTGAGCTTTTCCAAGATCTTCAAATCCTTCAGGAAAAACTCTTGCATGCACTCCTTGCGGAAAACCTTCAACTTCGACCAAGTGTTGAAGTCCTTTGACTCTGTACACACCTGCAACAGCAGTCTCTCAATGCTTCACTCAGATTCGCAACCCTGAGACTTTTACCCGGCCTGCGCACTCTTTGCACGACTCTTGTGCCCAACTGCACTTTGGGTGAATGAGAGAAAAAGTTTAACTATCTGAGCTTCAGAGATGCAACTCTGAATTCTTGTCGACGCACTCCTTGCGGACACTTCAACTGCACTCCTTGTAGGAATTCTTACTCAGATAGAGAAACAATTGAAACTCATTCCTTCATCCTTTCAGACTTCAAACTTAAACATGAAATCATATACACAGCATATAAAAGCAAATGTATAACAGGAAGCAAACATACATGAGCATATCCTTCAGCATCGATACACAAAGAATCACACAAACCATGAATTTGAATCCAAGCTTTCTATTAATTCAAATGTCTATACATGGGTCTTCTTACACAGCTCTCTGCATGCTCTTTCTCTCTTCAACAGTGCTGCTTCATAATAATGTTACAATGCACAATGAGGGTGTCTATATCCTGTTTCCCTCTTGCGCTCTCAAACAGTCTAATCTAGAATTAAATTTCTACATACCTGCATTAACTATCTTTAAATGTCGTCTATCTACTAAGGACAAGAGCAATCCACTCAAGGTCCATTTACAACATAAAAGTGTGCCTTTTCATAATGGCTCATTTAAGATTTGCTGAACAATTCCAAAGTGAAATTCAAAAAATTGTGCTGGCTCATCCAGATGTCCTCCGCTTCTGCACTGGCTCGCATGATGTGGGAGATGCTCCTGCATCAACATACCCCAAGGGAAAATGAAGGAAGTATTGTGATAATATTCCAATTTAATTTGGATTTAATTATAGCTTGAGAAACCATCCATGAATGAGAACATTTCACTCCCGACACATTCACCGATAATCTGGTCAATGAACAGGGTTAGGTATTTACCCTTAGGACAAGCCTTGCTTAAATACCTATGATCAATGCAAACCCTAATGGTGCCTTGTTTATTGGAAATCAGAATGAGATTAGAGACCCATTAAGTTAAGGGAACCAGATAGATAAATAGGACACAAAGAAGTATTTCAAAATCTTCCTTGATGGTAGCGACTTTCTTGGGGTGGATAGGGAGAAGCTTCTGCCAGGCTAGTTTGGCTTCGTCATATGTTTTAATATAATTTTTAACAATATAAGGGTCAATTCTAGGCATTTATTCATAGGACCAAGAAAAAAATTCATAAATTTATTTAAATAGGGAGGTATATAGCTCAATTTTATGAGAAGAAAAATCAACACCTATTAGGATGTGCTCAACGAAACCTAGCTTAACTGAGATGTCAATGTGAATAAATTTCTATATGTAATCCAAATTCTCTTCTAAAAGAACATCATGGATCATAATAGAAGATTGGTACCATTGAGCACAGTCAAGAGTAGTAGGATTTGTAGAATCTACCTATAATTGTTTGAAATCGGGAATAAATGATGTGTAATGGTGCATGTCATCCCAAGGCTCATCAAGTGAAGCCATGAATTCCATGATGGTCTCATCAGTAGGAAACTAAATATCTAGGAATTCATGTGAAGCAAGAAAATGAGAGATGGCCCAAGAAAACCTTGAGGACTAATTGGATTCCCCATCCATATGAAGATATAGATTAAGATAAGCACATGTAACTTGGATCATCTGATAGGAAATACAGACCATGGTGAGATGCATATGCGCTCCATAAAACTCAACGTCCTCTGGATGAGGAACCACCCAAGGATCCAAAGACTCTATGGATCCACTCGTAAATGAACATATCATGTTTATTGGAGAAATTTTTGTAAAGGGGGGAGAGAGGAAATGTGTTTGTTAATAAAGAGTCCTTGAACATCCCCACACCAACACTCATGTTAGAAATCTAGGAATCATTGACAAATGGTACATTAGAACCCATATTGGATCTGCTTTTCTGGATACAAATGTGTTACGAGGAAAATCACTCTATGGCATGGGTTAAAACACAACAGACGAAAATGACTGCAGAAATAAACTTCAGTATCAAGTATGTTATATAAATAAATATTCTAACAAGAAAAGATAAAGATCCAACCTCGTCCATACATTCAATGAAGTCCATCATTGAGCACTTCAATCAAAGCAATACACCTGCAACTTGTCCTCAACAACCAAGATACATAAACATATGGTGATAATATATAAAGTTAGCACATACAATATCACAATCCATCAATACTCATAACAAATATAAACATGGAATAACAATTCAAATATTTGAAATACATTAATTGGATGAGAAAAAATTATTTCTATTAAAATGTAATCAACATAAGTGTATGAATGAAAAATGTTTGTGTCGACACGTTCATAAACGAGAAACTAAGTCCCTTCCAGGTGGGCCTCCACCACTTCAATAATCCACCAAAGGAAAGATCATATAAGAGAGACAATGAGGTTCTCCATTAAATAGGGAAGAGCTTGGGGGCTGAACAATGTGTTTAGACTTAAAAGGACAAAGGGACGTAGACTCAATATGAAGTGAATAATTTCTCTAGAGTAACATTTCTGTCAAAGTTGAATCCTTATCCTCTTCTATAAAGCTTGGATAAGTCCCATTTATAGCCTTCAAATGGAATTTAAGGGTTGATTCAAAACATTTCCAGTATATGGAAGGTCAAGGATCATGGATCTCGTGACATGACATGGAAACTTGACACAATTTTTTAATTTTGAGAACAAAACCCGATGTATTCGGGCTGTAATGGTGCAACCTACGTATACACATGTTGTATAGTCGTTAGAGCTAAATATGTTTTTTAGCTCTGGGAACTGCAAAAGGGGACTTCAAGTTTGCATAGGGAAATGTAAAGGATTTCTGAGAAAGTTTGCATGAGGTTAGGGAAATATTTCTATAACATATTCCCCCTAATGTGTGAGGTCAGAGGAGTATCTTCCATAACTAAAATACATTATAATTCCTAGAAGTGGAGTAATGTAGACCCAACTCGACGAACTAGTTTCTCATAAGAATATTACAATCCATAATGACATTGTGCACATGGCTGCCAATTTGAATTACACAACAGATCCATGTGGAAATATACCAAACAATTGTTCATGGCCATGAATAGGAAATACAAAAGTAGATACATGCCATAGGTTGTCATAGTCATGAACAAGACCCAGTGAAAAATAGTCTCAAAATCAATATGAAGGTATTTGTATACAATGGAGTACAATTTGATCTCCCATGATCATTGAATTCATATAGGTATCGGTCCAATGAATGATAGAAACAACTCAAGAAAGCTGCGACTATGAACTGATGTCTTCAAGTCTTCTACACGATCTGCCAAAGGTGCAAGTCTACATCATTTGAATAAAGGAGTTGAGGTCGAACACAATGAGACTTTGTTTGATTATCGGTCATTAAGGTATATCATTAACAAATGCAATACAACCTACCGATAATGAAAGTAGGTATCAAGGCACCGAGTACATTCTTACAAGTGTGAATAAAGGTGTTGAGGTCAAACACTTGAAGAATCCATCAATCAAGAGAATTTAATGTATTCCCAACTGTCAATGGAGAGAGAACCTGCCACTAATGATTGTAAGCCTCGAGGTACTCATAGGACTCTAGGTCTCATTTCCATAATAGATGGGTTGAATTTGATGGAAGGAGACCTGTTTAAAGGAGAACATTAAGGCATATCTCATCATTCAACATGAGGTTTAAAGTAGGAGTTTGATGATTTGGAGGAACTCGGATGAAGAACATGTTCACAAACCAATGACCATGTGCATCTTCTGCATACATCAGATGGAAGTAGTGCATGATAAAAACCCTTTGAATATCATCCAATGAGGAAAACTTTTGAAAAAGGCGTGGAAACCACCAATAAGAATAATGGAATCTAAGACGTTGCATGAATCCCAATTTGTGAATATATTTCTTTCCATCGAACACAAGGGAAACCCCCCAATTAGTGACCAATGAGGAGATGTCGACTGCTAGATTCAAGGTTATCTACCCATAAGGAAAGTAGGACCATGGTGCATAGTAAGACTACATATTCATGTAACTTTGAGACACACTAAGGGTATGACCAACATGCAAATTCAAGAGTTATGAGAAACGACTGGCATAGGCTGATAGACATCCTTTGAAAAAGAAAATGAGACATATGGATGACTTTGGGAGCATAGACTCAATGATGAAACTTTGATATAAATGAGGCACCAATCAAATTCTCCATAGGGACTAGAAGAGTAACCAGTCGGGGGAGTAAACTCTCAGTAAGGAGCTCATCTTCCTAAAGTCATGCTAAACCCAAAATTTTGATGACAAGTGGACTCAAACATTTGTGCTCTATTCAAAGGTGTCACAACTGATGCCAACATAAGGTAAAACTCTTTTCCTGCTCTTCTTTTTTTGTTTTTTCATAGTCAAATACATTCTATGATACAAAGGAGGAAATGAGTGTCGCGAGTAAGGAACTAGTTCCATTAGTGGAACATACCTATGCTCAATGCAAGGAGGTGCATGCAGGGTATGGGCACTCAGGGGAATGTTTCCTCTTGGTGTATAGGGTGTTAAGATGCAAAGGATATAAACAAGGATCTGCTTGGATGATGATGCAAATTGTTGAGGTGATAGGATTATTATGAGAAAGAGAGAACCAACAATAGGCTCAATACTGCAAGAAAGAAAATGAGATGCAATTACAACTTAACACCAAAGAATGCCCTTTTTCATAAATTTAGTCTACTTGGCTTGAAAAAGGGTTAAAAATACACCAAATAGACATCCTTTCAAATCCAATTTATGAGTATGAAAGAGACAAGTTTACTCAACAATATTTTCTCTTTTTGAGAGAGTCGGAAAGGAGCTTAAACCAGACTTGTTGGGTGTTGTTCTAAGAAACATATCATGGGGGAGGACAGGGATCCCATGAAGGACTTTTTTTGAAAGTCAGGAACTCAAATATAGCTGACACAATCTTGGGAAAAAACAAATATTTCCAAGTCAAGGAGGATAATATACTTGCATAGGTTACCTTATCAACAATATATCGAAGAATTCCCCTTATTTGGAATGGTGTATAAGAATGAAGTCGAGGCTCTAAAATATCATTCCAATCAAAGGAAACAACCCTAGGACTTGGAGGGAGCATACTCAAAGAGAGTGGAATGCTCCCTTGTTCAGAAGGTATAGGACTATAAATGCTAAGGACATGGTTGAAAGGTGCATCACCCTCCAAAAGAAGAGTGGTATTGACCGAAGATTTCATCGATAATGTCACTTCCTTAGACTTGTCACTCTCCAAGAGAAGAGTGGTATTGACCGAAGATTGCATCGGCATGACCACTTCTTCAATTTTTGGTTGAATATGATGTGATACAAAAAGGTCGAGAGACACATCACCCATAAAACATGAGTTGTGTCGGCCAAATATTGCATCAATGCGACCGTTGGTTGAACAAGATGTGACATAACATGGTATAGAGATGCATCACTTCCCAAAATGGGAGTGGTTTCGGCCAAAGATTGCATCAACACAATCGATGTATCAACCAAATAAGGTTGGGAAACCAAAGACAACTCAAAAAACTAAGGCCACCCAGACAAGGACCACGCTTCTTGTACTACAACATTAGAAGGGAACAAACAAGTAAGGTGATCTCCTTTGCAAATCCTACAAAGGAACTTGGGCTTATGTATTACATGTCTAGGCTTCTCAATCGTATGAATGCCCCTAGAATGACTTGCAGTGGCTAGAGACATGCTCCCAGCATGACTTGCACAGGCTAGTATCAAATCTCCAACATGAATTGTAAAGGTTGGTTATGAATGACCAACATAACTTGCAGAGGTTGATGATGAATGCCCGACATGACTAGAAAAGGTTAGTGATGAACCTTCAACATGACTAGAAGAGGTTGATGATGAACCCCCAACATGAATATCAAAGGTTGGTCATGAATCCCAAACATGACTAGCAGAGGTTGGTGATGTATCCCCAACATGAATAACAGAGGTTGGTGATGTATCCCCAACATGACTAGTAGAGGTTGGTGATGTATGTGCAGTGTGACTAGTAGTGAATAGAGTTATGCCCCAAACATAACTTGCACCTCTTGGTCGCATGTCTTCAACATAACTTGTAGATGTTTTTGACCCATCTCAAACATGAATAAAAGAGGTTGGTGATATAATGCTAGTATGAATCACAGTGACTGGAATTGTGGAGATTGGTTGCGACATTTGAGACCAAGGTTCACGGAAAGACTGGTTTTGAGAAATTGCAGGCCAGGAAGGGTTTTGGTATACACCATGCCCCTGTCCAGTAGGAAAGTTTCCTCCTCCAAACTGATTCATAAAGGGTTGTAAGGGAATCTTCACCAAGGAAGATGCTTGTGAAGAGAAAGATACATGACAAGGGTTACTCATGTGAGGATATATGTTGCCCTCAGACAAAGGAAATTCATGAAGGGGGTTTCCCATAGTATAAAAATGACTCCCCCCAGATGAAACACCAAAGGATAGATGGAGGTCCACCATGGAAAAATTGTTTGTAGGAACTGACATAGCGGAAGAAGGATAGATGGACAGGATGCAATAAGTAGAATGACCACTCGTTTGAGCACTTTCACCTAGAAAAGTGAATCTAGGATTGGATCCATAGGAATGAATATTCCAACCTCCTAATGTAAGAGTAGCATCATGCCCCCAGACCCAAAACTAAGATTCACATAAGATGACGAGACATAGGATGGAAAGTGCAAAGAAATGTCTAGCATACCATGAGAAAAATGATTAGAGGCCCAAGGTATTGGCTGAGTATCATGATTCAATGTACCACTCGGAAATACAAATGGATTCGTCCCCATGGAATGAGAAAATACCACAATTTGGGTAGCGCTAATTGAGGGAGTTAAGGGGACTCCACTATCCATAATAATGAAAACTCACGATGCAATACAAAATAACTAAGGCCAACTAATAATCAAAGAGCACACCAAAGTAAAGCAAAAAAAAAGGCCAATGCACACAAACATGATATAATGGTTGAAAAGGGGCCTCCCTCACTAAAGTTGGTATGCCTCGCCCAAGAGGGGCATGAGACTCCCTTCAAAATATCAGACGTATCATAATCAATTATAAGGGCCCTCATGGGATTAATAACCAGTCAGTCAAATCCCCTTAGAGATTTAATCCTCCATAAAGGCTATGTGTTTTCCGACCATTATTTGACCCAGGGTACCTGCAAAATAACCCCTGCAAGTAACCTATGTGGCTATCTATGTCAAGCAAATAAAACACCATGATATAAGCAATGCGCATGTGAACAGTCGTAAGTCAGGTCCACTATATGGGAAGGGTAACAAAGCCCAAAATATCGAAAGCACCGCCTCTCATAGAGGTAAAGGTACTAGCAAGACCCCCATATATGAATAGATCCCTAGAAATATCTCTGATGCTAAGAAGGCATTGTAGGGATATCTCCTCAACCAACTTCACACAACCTCGTGCTTAAATCTAGTGTGAGCAGAGCCTCTTGATGTCACCAATTATAAAATGGATTTGACCACTCCCTTAGTCAGACACATGTGTTGATTTTGATAGCCTTGGAGAAGTTTACTCACAAAATCTTATTACAAGGCTCTAAATCTTAAGCTAGTTTGTGCACCCTGAAAAATAAAATTGTTTATAATCAATTTTTAATTTATCAACGTTACTTTTAGTGGCTTTGTTTACTCAAAAGGTGTGGTTGTGAAACTGATGATGTTTTGACTCAACAAGTAAAATAAATTAATATGAATATAATGCAAATTCCTAACTTCAATTCTCAATAAATGATAATCTTTTCAAAATGTAACTTTCAATTCAATTTTGCATTTTTGAATAAGATGCAATATTTCCATACATGTACTAAGATGAATGATAAGAACCCAAAATATCAAATGCCAACAATGAAAAATGTATATTTTTGTATTTTCAATATAAAAGAATGAAAATGCAAGGAATGAACAACAACTTGATATAAATACCCTAGTGTATGTAAATAGAGACAAATCAAGTAGAATATAAAGAAGCAAACACCTAGCCCAGGATGCAAGAACAATGAATGAAAATGGTGATGAGAAAGAAAGTCCACCCAAAAATTCAACCAAAGAAAGGTTTCCTATCACTCTACAAGCACTTAACAGTCATAACAGAGACCTAAGAAGACTCAACAACCATCAAAACTTACCCAGCAAACATCAAACTCAATAATCAAGAAAACAAGGATGATGTACGCGAGTGTTCAGAATAAACCCACATATATACACTTCCTACATAATGACAACTCGTGTATGTACACGACTGTTAGGGAAAAAACCATGTATATGTGTTGAAAGACTGCCATGTTAAGGATAAGGCCAAGAAACTTAGACTCAAAATGAAAAGAGGCTATCAAGCAATAAGACGACAAGAAACTCCAAATAAATGAAAGAATTCAAAGGAGAAAAAAACTCCAAACCATGAAAAGAAGATTCACTCCCCAGTATGGTCGCCAATTCTGTTACGAAGAAAATCACTCTATGGCATGGGGTGAACCAAAATAGAAGAAAATGACTACAGAAACCAACTTCAATGTCAAGTATGATAGATAAATAAATATTCTAACAAGATAAGATAAACAACTCACCTAATCCAGATGTTCGATGAAGTCCACCATTGAGCACTTGACTCAAAGAAATACACCTACAACATGTCCTCAACAACCAAGATACACAAGCATATGGTGATACTATATAAATTTATCACATAGAATAGCATAATCCACCAATATTCATAACAAATATTCCCATGGAATAACATTTCAAATATTTGCAAGACATTAATTGGACGAGAAAAGAGTATTTATATTAAAATGTAATCAAGAGAAGCATATGAATGATAAAATTCTGTGTTCGCATGTTCAGAACTGAAAGTACCTTCCAGATGGGCCTCCACCACTTCAATCCTCCACCAAAGGCAATCTCATATAAGATAGACAATGAGGTTCTCCATTAAATAGGGAAGAGCTTGGGGGATGAACAATGTGTTCATACTTGAAAGGACAAAGGGCTGCAGACTGAATATGAAGTGAATAATTTCTCCAGAGTAACTTTTCTCTCAAAGTTGAATACTTGTCCTCTTCTCCAGAGATTGGATAAGGCCCATTTATATTCTTCAAATGGAACCGAAGGTCCGATTCATAACGTTTCCATTATATGGAAGGTAAAGGATCATGGATCTTGTGACATGACATGGAAACCTGACACCATTTTTTAATTTTGAGCAAAAAACCCAATGTACGCAGGATGTAATGGTGCAACTTTCATATACTCATGTTGTATAGTTGTTAGGGAATATATGTGTAGAAAAATATTTTTTTTTTTAATCTCTGGGAACTACAAAAGGTGACTTCAAGTTTGCATAGGGAAATACAAAAGGCCTTCTGAGAAAGTTTTCATGAGGTGAGGCAAATATTTCTATAAAAAAATGAAATATGATTGATTGTAACTATTTTCCCCTGATGAGGGATGTGTAAGACCGAAAATACTGATGAGATGGTTGGTGTAATATTATAGAACCAATTATGCTTGAGTAGTAGATTATACTCAATATGTGCATCGACTGCCTCTATTACAATGGAGACAATCTTACAACCTAGCTCACTGGGAAATGTAGTGATAATACCATTAGGATAAAGCATGTATCTGTTGAAGGTTTTCAATATGGCGTTAGACATATCGATTTTTGAAGAGACAATACCTTTCCAATAGTAAATGGACATAATGTAAGTCAAGGGTCCTTCATCAACCACAGTGTGAAGGATGTTTTTCCCATTCACTCTCACTTTAATATGAAAATTGATTCCATGGGAAATTCTATGATGATCTTGTTCTAAATCAAAGGTAATTAGGCTCTACTCTGAGTGACCAACCCTTCCTATCATTGATAACAAATATTTCCATATGTGTGGAAATTTTGGAGGACTTCTAAGGATGACATGGAACATGGTACTTGGGATAAATCTTCCAAAATATTGTAGTTGTGGGAAACCATGCATTTGGATTATGCAGCATGCATCAAAGAACACCCTTTGGGGGATGAATAAATATCTAAAAGGATGGATTCTCGATCTAGAGAGAGATACCAGGAAGGGAATAGGAGGTTGGATCCTATGTGGTAGGAGTAATCTCAGGAGTGTCATAAGTGAGAGATAGAGTTTGGAGATTGACCATATGATCAACATGAATATTGTGTCATTTGGGGATGAACCCTCATACTAAGGGGTAATTTACATGCCCCTTGATGGAGTGGTAGGACTTGAGGAAACCATTTGTTGATGCTAGGGAGAAAAAGGATGGGTTAAGACACCAATTTGTTGGGATTCCTTCTACTATGCCAAGTATCAGTGAATCTCATCCTTCTTAGGACATTGGTGAGTAGGATGGTCCTCCCCACAAATGATAGGAACACACTCTTTTTATTATCTTTCATGCCTCCACTCGATTGTTTTGGGGTCTGATTAGTCGCATGCTCAATAGTTTTTACTTTTATTATTCTTTTTTCCTCCAGGTTGTTGGCGATTATTTTGTTGCATGGATTGCAGGGAGTTCACCTCAAATGTATGAGTGGGGACCTGGGCGGTTTGATGAAATAATCAATTGACCCAGCTGATCAAATAACTTTCCCAAAGAGGCATTGGAAACATAACCCACCAAACCATCAACATGGGTCCTGGGTGTTAGAAAAATAGGACCGCGGAGCAAAAAAATAATACAAATGTGGAAATAAATCACAAAAATACACAATACAACATAGACACAGATATACATGATTCACCCAGTTAGAGATATGTCCACTAGATAAATTTCCAGGTCCTTCATTTATTATTATCTAGCAAATGAAGGGATACAACCTACAACACAACCACTATAACTTCCTCTTCTTTCTCTCACAATATCCTCTCTCAGAATACAATATTCGTAATGATACACAACTGTAATACAATTCCCTCATAAAATATGGTTCATTTCCCAGGGAAAAAAACCCTAACAGAACTTCTACCATTAGATATGCGACCTTATAATGAACGATCCATATTTACTATGAAATTACAATATACATTTACAAGGAATTTTTTCCTTCGGGGGCTTCACCCCCAAACCTCCCAGCTAAGGGGACGACCCCCCCACGTGGAGGGGTGTACAGTTTTCATGGGATAGAAACACGGCTAAAAACAAAGAACTATGAAACAGGAATATAATCAGGCTCCACAACCAACACTAGGTTTGGTTTTCTAAGATCTAATGATGGCCTAGGAGCATATATGATAATATCAGATAGGGTTCTAGAATAAAATAATATTATATCTAAGTGTTGGGAACATAATATGGATTTCTCTTTGGTATCCACCCCTACCAGAGAAACATCCTTGGAAATGGGTGGTAAGATATATTTGGTAAACCACTACATAAGGAGTTGGTTAGGAATTTTGGTTTTGATCATCTAACATCATTGTCTACATTCATGGATATGATCAAAGATGTGAGTGGAAGTATTTTGAAAAAAATATGTCAAAATATCTATTCATATATCATATCATATGGGAAACTGGAAATGTGTCAAAAATTCCATATCCAAGTTATTGAAACTATTAAAGGAAGTGCCTTTTATTTCTATGTACCATTCAGTGACACTTCTGGTTAGGGATCACTAGAAAATATGTAGCTGTATACTATCATCCATCAATGAGTTGGATGAACACCAAAAATGATAGGTCATAATGTGCATGTATGGTTCTTCTCCCAACTTTCTGTAAAACTTAGGCATCTCCTATTGTAACTTCAAAAATATGGCTATCCATAAGAGGTCATAGAGGATGGGGTCATTAGTCAAATGCGACAAATCAAGAAAGTATAAAATCACCAAGAAAGGAAACAACATATGGGAAAATGAATACTGTGAATAGGATGAACCATGATTTCCCCCCGTTCAGATGTTTCCATATGGATTCATTATTATAGAAGGGTTATTTCCCCCAAGGATGGAGGCATTTCTAGGAGTGGTGGAGGAGAAAGGAATTCCACCTCTTGTGTTGAAACCAAGGCTTGGAGCCCCATTGGAAGAGTATCTATACATGGCAATCAAGACCGATCACATGGGTGTAGGAATTCTAGGTATACCAATGGAAGGAATAGCGGACACAACCGACATCTCCCAAATGGAGACACCTAAATAAATGGGAAACAAAGGTGTATGTATGATGACACTAAGGGACATAAAGGTGGACATCACTAGAATTCCCCCTGTAATTATTGTTGATGGTATAGAAGGTTCAACCACATTGGAAAAAATACTTAGGCTCGACATTATGTGAGGATCACTAAACAAAGGAAAGATCTCACTAAAAAACTCCCTAACCTCGACAAGTAGATGGTCATGATGACTAGTCAAAGAAGGGTTCAAATGAGGCATTGGAATCTCATCAACCACTTCAAATTCAAAGGATTCACTTGTTGGAGTTACTTCATACACACCTAGGATTTATTTTTCCTAAGGTTATTCCTTGTTTATTAGTCATAATTAGTCATTATCCAGTCTCCTATATTTTAGGGGAGAATATTCCAC
>JZKD02S1795518.1:104673-115566 GCA_000966675.3 Picea glauca | reverse complement strand
TTTCAGTTGACACTTCAGTTTGACTAGTTGAGTTGAGTTTAGATGTTGCATTGGTTTTTTCACCATGCAACATTGGGATCATCACCAATTCACTACTCTTTGTTCAGTCAGTTAACTAAAGACTAGTTGACTAGTTAACTCAACTAGTTGACTAGTTAACTCAACTAGGTGGCAGTTCACTCCCGTAACTGCCTGAGAGACTAGAATAGGTGGAAATTTACTCTTGTAACTATTGGTGTATGTACAGATCAATATAGACCACCACTATGGCTCATTAGTTACTCATTTATTCTATATATATTGTAAATTATTCACTCTTTGAGTGTGGAATACAATTAATGAGAATTCTTCCATTCTTTTTATCTTGCTTCTTCTTTCTCAATTTCTCTCTACAAATGTGTGTAGTATTTTCTAGCTAGATCTATTATGTGCAAGTTCAACACATTTACATGGTATCAGAGCTGACAGACTGCTAAGCAAAATCTATACCAAATTTTTTTTTGCAGGTACAAAAGATTGAAGACAACAAAAAGATGGATTATTCGCCATAAATATTTCTCACGCCTCATAACTATTTGGAATGGAAGCCAAAAATTATGTTGATGCTCAGATCTAGAGGCTTGTACCAAATAACTATGGCAATGGAAGTAGAGCCTGATTCTATCGATGCGAAAAATGACTTTCTCAATAGACAAGATATGGCCATAAGATGTATCCTCTATTTTATTTCTCCCGAAATTCTCCATCATGTATATGATGACTCACAAGAATTCACTCCAAATGATTTATGGATCATATTGGAGGTTTTATTTGGGAATAAGGAAGAATTCATGAAAACGTTGACAAGATAGAGAATGTAGAAAAGCCACTGGAAGATAAATCATCTCAGTTTGAAGATGATTCTACACAAGTATCTACAAAAATGTGTAGTCCATTAATTGAAGATGATGTCTACTCCATTTCAATTTTTTTTTCTAAAATTCATGTGAAATATATATGGCATGCATCTCAAGAGTCACATGCATATACTTTTCCATGCACAATGCATGCATCTCAGGAGACAAAAAGGGAGCCGCGCACATCAGACTCAATTCTGATAGTTTTTGAGCACTATTTGCATAAACAAATTGGATATTTGATTTCCTCTCTGGAAAATATCCAATTTCAAAAAAATAATCATCCGAAACAAAGTCCGGAAAGTGAAGTTATGATCGTTTTAAAATCAACAAAATTTCAGCATTTTTCTGGAAACGACCGTACAGTTTTCAAAATTTCATCCAAAACTTATTTGGATATTATTAATTACAAGAAGATAAAGTGGATATGTGTGGAAATATCAATGATGCATATACTTCATCATATCCATGCAGACATCTACATCTTCAAAAAAATCTTCAAAGAGCATAAACTTGCATAGTTGCAAGGTCTTCTTGGAGTAAAGGACATGGTTGCTTAGCAACTGTTTTTTTGTTCCTTCTCATTTTTTATTTTATGCAGTGTAATTTGAGGGGGGTGTTTGTTCCCATGAGGTTTTCCCTCTTTCTTCATTTAGTTCAGTGTATATTTTGTATTTGGGTACCTAACATGGCCTTGTAGCCGAGACCCATTCTTTATTTTCACCATAGTGATGTTCAGGGGGGGTGTTGGAGTTACTTCACACACACCTAGGATTTAATTTTCCTAAGGTTATTCCTTGCTTTTTAGTCATAATTAGTCATTATCTAGTCTCCTATATTTTAGGGGAGAATATTCCACTTGGAGAATATTCTCTTTCAGTTGACACTTCAATTTGACTAGTTGAGTTGAGTTTAGATGTTGCATTGGTTTTGTCACCATGCAACATTGGGATCATCACCAACTCACTACTCTTTGTTTAGTCAGTTAACTGAAGACTAGTTGACTAGTTAACTCAACTAGGTGGCAGTTCACTTCTGTAACTGCCTGAGAGACTAGACTAGGTGGCAATTTTCTCTTGTAATTGTTGGTGTGTGTCCAGATCAATCTAGATCACCACTATGGCTCATTAGTTACTCATTTATTCTATATATATTGTAAATTATTCACTCTTTGAGTGTGGAATATAGTTAATGAGAATTCTTCCATTCTTTCTATCTTGCTTCTTCTTTCTCAATTTCTCTCTGCAAATGTGTGTAGTATTTTCTAGCTAGATCTATTCTATGCAAGTTCAACACATTTACATCACTCTCCTTAGACCATTGGTTAATCTATTCAAATTATATCTCACCTATCTTGCGTTGTTTAAGAGGTGTTTGTACCTCTGTTATAGGTGAAAGTTTGCATTGTCAATGGGACTAGTGATGCAGTTGTTTAGCTACGATGAATAATATGTGTGAGAAAAACAAACAATCAACCTACAACCGATGTATAATTAGAACCAAAGAACACACCCATAATAAATATAAGCTAACAATAAGTAAACCAATGGGATAAGGGGCCTTTCAAAAACCAAGACAAGCAGAGAGGGGATAACACCCTACTTTCCCCGACGCAACCTCGTACTTCACTACTATGTTAGAGGACGCTCCCGATACACATTGTGTAACAAAGGATTTTCTCTCTGTTTAATGAATTCTACATTTTGTTTTGGTATCCTTAGAGAGTTCACTCTCCGATCCTACATCAAGGCCCCATGTTCTAGCTAATATTGGTTTCCTATCATGAAAAAGATTCTAATTCATTTTATATTACCTGTACTTTTCTTATGTTTTTTTATTAAGTCTAAGAAATGAATGAAACTTTTAGTGGTGTTATTGACTCTTTCCATTCCAAAGAAATGCAAATAATGAAAATGCAGTGATGCAAACCAAGTTTCACTTTTGATGAATGTTGATAAGGAAGGAAAGAATACCTTTCTTTGAAATTTTTACAATTATGACATAAACAAGCTCATGAACACGTAGAAACCATGCAATACAAGCTAAGAAACTAAACAATAACCTTCAACCAAACACATTGTTTCACTTTCTTTCTCCAAATGTTGAAAATCTTCATGCAATATTATTTTTTTCTATGGAAATGCAAAAAGTTTCTTAAGATAATCAAGAAAGCAGATATGGAAACCAAAAAATAACAAAAAACAAGCAAGGGTTGTAGGATATTAGTAATGATGCGCCAAAGCAAACTCTAATGTATTTACTAGAATCAAACCCAAAACCTACAAGTCGGTCTAACAATGAAAAACTAGATACACAAAGGCACTTACAAACCAAATGCATAAGGGAAAAACACATTTTCACATATGGAAAGATCTATTGGGTATGCCACCTAGATCAAACCTTCACTAGATAGCTAGCATATGCAAGCAAGTAGAGCCAAAATAAATGCAACAAACCTCAAATTCACTTCAGATACAAATGGGGAAAGGGAGGCTTGATCAAAGAGAGGATATAGGTTCTCAGACTCCTAATAGTCTTAGAAGACAAGAAATATTCATATCCGATCAATAAAAATCATAAAACACTGTAAAACTATAGGGGCAGTTGTGACCTAGAGGGTATGCAAATAGCAACCTTCTGCTTGCAGTTGTGACCTAATATTTATCCATCCTAGGATTTCTCATTCTAGTATGAACCACTTAGCTATGATTCTCTATAATGTTTTTGAATAAAAGAAAGATATAACCTAGATCTAATAGATATTATCTTCGAGGAAGTGGTAGGAAAGATGATATACTACTCAAATTTTTCAGATAACCAAAAGGTATGGTAGAAAATAAGCTACAGTAGAATAAAATATTCCTCCCCAATGGAGTCGTTAGTTATGTTATGGATAAATATCTCATACAAATAAGCAGGGCCTCCCTTGGTTTCACCCTCGATCCGATACATACAATAAGGATAGACTTCTATAGAATTTTCCCTAGATATAAATATATTCATTTCCTTTTAACCACGAAGGAAGATAAACATACCTTTTCAACAGGCAATTGTCCTTGTATGTCCTAGATGATGCAATTCTCAAGATCCATCTCCAGCTCCTACGATCTACTTCTTGCACACAAGGATACAAAAAAGTACCAATCTACTACACTTGTAGTGTTAGGAAAATTACAAATCTAATTTATATCTAATCCGATCTATCCTAGGTAAGATCCAATCTATAATCTAGAACTAGATATAAACAATATGAGAGGGGGGGGGGGGAATAGATCTATATTATGTAGAAATAGAGAAATACATCAAAACTTTTTTACCATGAATGAATGATGGATTCCTCCTTGTACTCCTTTCTCTTTCTCTTAATCGACCCTCACTCAAGAAAGGAAAACTCGATGTGAAGGATGAAATATGTGGAGAAGCTCCTATGAAAATATAGTAGCACGTATCTATGAATGATTCTTCCTCCCTCTTGACCATGGACACAACTTATTTATATAGATTGTTGGATGAGGCTATGAGAGGATTATATATCTCTATAACTTATTCAACTCAACTAAATTGAGAGTTCCCAAGATCCTACCATGAGATATCCAACTCACCCAACATTGATCTCCTCAGAATTCACCAATTATAGAAGGATACAGAGGTAATCGCAGGCAAACAAACATGTAGCTAGTGACTGGTTCCAACCATACAATGAGTTCATTAGTGACCGATTTCACTGTATCAGTGGGTTCAATCACAACCTAACTCAAAAAATGACTAGAAACGGGGAAGAAGAGTGTTTCTCAGCATAGTATCATCAATTTGTCCTTCATGAGACCCTAGCTTGGCAAATAAGGTTGTAAAACTCCCCTCCACTATAAAAAAATAAGGGATGATTTATTAGGGAGGTTTTGTAAAAATCTCTTCGATAAGGTTTTCTCCTTGTAGTGAAGTTTTTTAATCTTTGGTGTAAGAAAAATAAAATCATATTTTAGGATATTTATCTTACGAAACAAGAAGGGTCCAACATAGAACCTCAATAAGTCCTTGCATTTGGAAACTAATTGTAGAGTTTGATGTTGAATCAAAATATCATCCTATAGAAGCATATGAAGAAAATCCCTAGGAAGGGCATAGAAAGGAAGAAAAACCTCAGGATCTGAATGACTCAAAGGAACCCCATGTTGAATATTCCAACCAAGAATAATTTATATCTAAGGTTGATGTATATCACCACCCACACCACTTGGAGAAACACCAATCATCAAGGAAAGTGAATGAGCATTAACAAAATTATGGACCAACATGGAACCAAAAAGGTAACCCATATAGAAGCAAAAGGAGGATTGAAAGAAATGGATGGAGATATCACAATAGTATAGTGACAACATGGAACCAAATTAGCAAACAAAATCAAGTTCAAGGTGGAAAGGAAGTAGTTGGACCTCATGTTCACATTTCACTAGGATTGATCTATTCTCATGGTTAGTACTAGTTGGATACATCACTTAGCTTAGCACATTGTATGGATTAATCTGATGTTTAGATGATGAAACATGTTAATGGGGATTAAATTTAATGTACCAAGGGATGATAATATGAGGTACCTAGGGTGGTACCCAAGCTGGATAATGACATATAGGTGGCCACACATTGTGAAAGAAATAATTATAAGAAGTTTCACTAGAAGGTTCCACCTACATGGAGGTTCCTTCACTAGAATGTTCCTATGGAGTTAGGTAGAACTATAAAAAGAAGTAGAGGCAATTTAATGATGAGTATTGTGAATCATATTGTAATTGTAGCAAGTGTGGTTTAATGAGTGATTCCTTCCATAAGGAATAATTAATGGTGTTACCCTACCTCAAGGGTTTTCTCTACAATTCTTGTGTGTTCATTATTATTTTTCTATTATGTATATATGTTACATTATACTCAAGCTAATGTTTCTCCTCTATTTTTAAATCTATTAAGTTACACTACATACATTTTAGTGATAAATACTTTCAAGGAATGAATATAGGGGATTGATGAAGCTAATTTTCAAAAGAAAAAATAGGAAATAACAATATGTTTTTTTGTTAGGTCACACGCTAGCGCTAAGATCTATTTTGGGTCACCAATTTCTCACCACCAATTCATCCCTTTGTGATCATCCTTTCAATTATTTACCACCACTTTCACCATAATTCTTCGTAAATAATTCATGGCAAGTTTATAAGCATCAAGTGCTTAATTGTCATATATTTTCTATTCTTTTGATAAATTAATTAGGATTATGGTTGGTTTACTAATGATGGTTTATGAAGTGTGATTCCTATAACCATAGTTTTATTTAGTGCAATTTAGTTCATGTACCATGAATTCACTTCTGGTACCCAACATCATTCATTGGCATACTTCCACATATCCAACTGGAATTCGAACACATAGGTTTTGAAGCTAGGTGTCTTAAGATGGTTATATGATTATCAGATCACACCCAATTCACATGTGTGATCCTATAGCTTGTAGTCAAATTTTAGGTCAAATTTAGAAGTAATCCTCAAGGAGTGATATTCAAACGCGATTTCCAGGTAGATGAAGATGAATCTCAAAATTCTGGAACATGGATTTTTTTTGTGGAGAAAGAAAATATTAGTAAACATTGGGAAGGTTTCTCAGAAAGTGAAAGACATGGGAGTCAAGGGGAATTCTCTAATCTAGTTTTTCCCAGATTTACTGTTGTGCCCGATCTTCAAAAAAATCCAAAAATGTAATAATCAAGGCCGATGTTTGGTGATTTTGTTGCATCTTTTCCCATTGATATTATGCATATATAATACCTCCAAGGATATGGGAAGAGAAATATTGTTGTTTATTTTGTAATTCTTGTAGTTTTCCATATGCAATAAGAAGGAGTTGTTTCTTTTGTGTTGATTTATGAGTTTAAGTAGATAATAAGTTTCCAACAGTGATTACCATATTGAGAAGGGTCCCTCAAAATTGATAACACATTGCTTTATGTGCATTAATTAGTTTATATTTGCAGAAGTATTGTGATTTGACATGTAAGTGTGATTCACTATGTTAGATTTAACTCAACATCATTACTTTCATATTCCAGGAAGACAATCTTCAGTTGTAGGGAAACATCCTTTGTCACACCATTTACCTTATAATACTATTGTTAAATGTGTGACTTTCCTTTACTTCCAATGTAACGCCTCTGTTCTCATTTGATTATATGTATTTCAGTTTTGAAAGGTAGATGTGATTTCCATGAATATGTTTCTGTGCACTTGATGTATCTATTTTCATTCCACGTTAAGAAATCATCTTTCATTTCCAAATTAAAAATTCAAATGAATTTTTACATATGTAGATCAACGGATTGTATTTGACAAAATTTGTTTCATTATTCCCTGAGTATGTTTTTCCTTGGAGTGAGCTTTCATTAAGTACATATTGTAACTGTGCATTTTTGTTAGTATATTTTCTTTCCAGATTGGAGTGATCCTGCATGTTTGGATTTGGAATAGAAATACACTTTCACATATTGTTTTTATTTCTTTCTGTGTGTATAATTGAATTATGAGTTTCATTGATTTCATAAATTAGAAGAGTACTATGTTTCCCCATAGAATATTAGCTTTCTTGTTCAAATTTAGAATGAAGAGTGTTTTGTTTAAAGTTGAATGAATTTCCTGAGTGCATCACTACGGGACCAAACCAATGAGGATTGGGACCTAACTTGCTATCCAAGTATAACCACAAGAACATTTAAACTAATGGAAGAATGTGGTTAAGATCATAATAACATCTAAGTAATATTGCATTCTAGTGACAAGTTATTGTCCCATGGTGATAGTCATTTGATTTCATTCGGTTTGAATTAATACTTATTTGATTTCATTCGGTTTGAATTAATAAGTATTGAATAAACTCATCCATAGGTTAATTAGTACAGAAACAAGACTTTTTCTGAGCAGTATCATAAGAATGTTTTATTCTAGGAACAATAACTTCATAATATTATTAACCTACCACAAATCTTGACTAAATACCAATCAAATCCAAAGATGAGACCTTAATTTAGACAGTTTCCTATGATTTTAGTTTATATTTCCCAGTAATTGTTGGCATTAGTTTATTTGTGTCGTTTGAATAATGATTTGAATAACACTTTATTTTTGCATTTAATTCATGCAATTACAATTTCATGATTTATTGGTTAGTATCTAGTGATTATATTTCATTTGGTTTACTAAATCAATCATCTCTTGGAGTGCATGAACACTTGACCTTTCAGGTGAAAGATAATGACACAAACCCTTAATGAGATTTGAACCTATGAACTAATCATTGTTTTAGGTTTAATTTCTACTCCTGAGTATTTTTCTTTCATCACAAACATTCGCTATCACAAACATTCGCTAGTTGGAAAAAATATTCGATTAGAGTCATACTTATGTGAAGATAAAATATCTTGACACAGTATACGAAGCAATTTCAATCTTTTCACAAATTTATGAATGCATGGTTAGTTATGTAGTAGATAGGATAGTTTAATCTAGACCTCTAATCTTGCATTTCCTATGCTTTCATCTCAAATTTTACTCTCTCATATCAATTATTTAAATGCCAAGGATTTATACATATAAATAACTCAACACTCTACACACCAAGAATTCCAATATGCTTGAGGGCTTCAAGTTTGTTGTTGATCAAATATTTTCTCAATCACATGTCACACAACTTTACAGTGTTGTCATATCATCCCCATGCTTTTGAAACATCTAGGTCATTTAATATTATGAGTTGTAAACATAAATTAAAAAACGCTTTTGAAACATCTAGGTCATTTAATATTATGAGTTGTAAACATAAATTAAAAAACGAATATATTAAGCCAATTATCTCTTAGTCAAGTGTTGACATTTCTCTAAAACAACTATTTACATTCAATATTTTTCATGTAACTATGAGCCATCTTCCAAGGGGTGAATTGGCATTTGATCTCCCTACGATGTATGCTTGTTGATGAACGGTGTTCGTTATTTCCCTTGTATATATTCTTACATTGAGAACCTACTTTCAATGATGCACACGATATGTAGTTTATTTCAAAGTTTTCCTCAGATTTGAGGATTACCATCTATTCTAATTTCCTTATAAATGGCATATATCTACATTTATTATATTTTAATTTATTAATTAGAATTGATCACTTTTGTTTGTTTTTCATTCTTCAAATCATAGTCGCAACATCACACAGTGTAGACGTCATATTGACACACCACTTTTAGTGGAATAAAAGTTTAAGGACTTGGAAGAAAATTATCGAGAGATATCAACATTGAATGATCCATCATGATTGTCAAGGATTTTATTCCATTAAAAGGAAATATAATATCTCTTGCATTTTGCATGAATGGTAGAGTTAAAGTGCAACACTCTGTGAAGGAAACAATTCGACTCATGATAGTTTTACTATTGTATAAAACTTGCATTAAAATAGACATGCATGTATGTGGATGAAAATAAACACATTTTTTTCTATGTATTTTTAGTTTATTTTATTATGTGTCTGTTAAAAATATGTACTTATTGGATGCACAATTTATTTCTACATTCAACGAGTGCATACACTTCAAATTTGAGTAAATCTATAAGGAGATAAGTCAAAAATATGATTATAAATAGTTTTCTGCCATTTCCTTTGAAAATTCATAACTATTGTTTTATTACTTTCTTTAGGAGGTTCATTTTAGACCTCAAATTTCCCCTAATGATACTAGTTTTTTTAATAATCCAGATCCATTTTATGATATTATTGATGACTTTGATGTGTAGAGTTGCATACAAAGGGCCACTTATCTATACCAATCACAAAGGGTGATGGTTGATTTGATCATCTAAATATGGAAACACATTCTACTTCAAATGTACATATGAAAGTTTTAAATATAATAACAAGAGATTGTGATGTCGATCATTGTCAAAATTACATGTTGTTTATTGTGTTGGGTACTTCCTTTAACATTAAAACATCAATGAAAGGGAAGCATCTAATCGGTGGCTTAAAAAAATTCTATGTTGGAAATGTTGAACATTTGAAACCATAGATATAAGGGAAGTTACACACTATGTTTAGATATTGGTAGGGAACAATGTTGAAACATATCAATTTTTTCCAAAATGAGTAGAGGAGAGTGAATTTATGAGTAGTGGTTACATCATCTTTCAAGAAAGACTTAAACATTTATTCTTGTTAGTAATCAAGATGTTGATTTGCAATTAGACATAACATATATATGATAGTGGATTTACCAACATGAGGGAATTTAATAATTAATTCATGCTAATTTTGGAAGGGAAGAGGCCATGGGTTCTATTTTCTCACTACACAAAGATGCCATATACAAAGGATGAAATCATTCACATCATATTCTTATTAGTCAATCACTTTTAGTACATTTAACATATAGGGAAATCGTGGGCTTAGACCCATTTTGGGACTTTGGATTAGCTTCGTGATCCAAATTGTATATGGAATAAAATGAAACATACACAAGAATACAATAGGGTGTACAATAATACAATGAAAAACCCAACATCTATTAATGAATAAAATAGCGAAATATTGTAGAGAACAAACTAGCTAGAATGGTGGTAGATTATATCTTAAGAGAGAGATGTCAGCTATGCTCATTCACAAAATATAATACAAGAGGGAAAAATGATTAACTTTTAAAATAAATAAAGAACCCTAAAGGTGGAAAACCCTAAACCTAGGAGGTGAAGCACCAAAATATATTTTAAAATGCGAAAATGTATTTTTGGGCATTCATTTATACATCAATTTTCTAGGAACATAATTTTGTCAGAAAATATCCATTTGGTTTCCATAATATCTCATTATAAATCTCTAACTGAGGAAAGAAATACAATAGTTTTTCTTTTCTTTGTCTAAAAACCTCGTTAAGGGCCTGAAAATGGCCCTCGAAGTTTAGGACCCAAAAAATCA
>JZKD02S1795518.1:83934-104623 GCA_000966675.3 Picea glauca | reverse complement strand
TACTGAATCGAAATATGGGTGATATATTTTCCTTGTTGAAGAAGTTTTGCTACTTTGAAAATATAATAGAGTTGTATGTTGTGATGAAAATTCCCCTTTATCTTAGCATCCATGATATGATCCACTGTATCCTACTCAGTCTAGTCAATATTATGTTATTTATGATCCAATTGCTCAGCCACCTCCGAGGAGTGTAACAGTGGTGGGAAATATGGTCGAAGCAGCTCCACATTAAATACAATGTGTAATCCAATGAAATGAGGAATATTGAATTCTAAATCATTTTCACCCACAACCTTTTTGATGGTGTAAGGCCTATATTAGAGTGGTATGATCTTTTTGTGGGGACATGTGAGGTTCTCTTTCTACAAATGCAACCAGACCTTATAACCAACCTAAAGCTTGTGTGAAACCCATTGTTGGTCATTTCATTTCTTGTACTTTGCATTGGCCATATGCAACATATCATTAACATGTTTTTGGAGGTGCTAGATTCATTCAAAACATTTGGCTTGTATGTTTTCCTCGATCTAAGTGTGGGAGGAATATGTTGGTGGAGATGGAACATAAAGAGTTGCATCAATGGGGGCCAATGGATGGAACCCGAAGAATACCTAAATATGTGGAGGGATATATTATATCTATGTTGAACATATAAAAGGATCTCATTCCATGTAGATGGATTCTTGGAGTTGTACATTCCTAGGATATGCACAATCATCCTATTGACTATTTTGGTTTTCCCATCTATTTCGGGGTGAAAGTCAGTTGATTTGGTCAACTTGGTGTTGATAATGGACTATATGTTGGACTAGAAGGTACTGAGGAACTTTTTATCCCTATCTGAAATAATTTTCCATGTTATCCCAAAATGAACCCAAACATGCTCAAAGAATATCCTAGCAATGGCCTTGACCGTGATACTCTTTTTCCATGGTTCCAAAATGGTCATCTTAGATAATTGATCAATGATGACAAAGACACAATCGTGACCATGTTTTGTGGAGGTAAAAATTGACATGTAATCCATGGATACTAACTCCCAAGTATTGTCCAGTGTAGGGAGAGCAGTGTACAACCCTTTCTTCTTGATGGATGGTTGAGTGATGGAATAAGAAGTGCATGTGATATACTGGCTGACGTCACGTCGAATCTTTGGCCAGTAGAAATAATTCTGAAGTAATTCTAGTGTCTTCTCCACAATAAAGTGGCTTGTCACCCAACGATAATGTGCCTCCCAAATTATCTTTGCATGCTCTCTTAATGGAACAAAAATATGGATTAGATAGTACTAGAGCACATTCTGGAGGTGGAAGTCCAAGACTTGTTTTCCCGCACTCAGTGTCTAATAAGTAACATAAAATTCAATTAAATTTTGTATAATTGTGTCCACCTAGATGTCTTATGCCTATAGGAGTTAAGATCTATAGTTACTTCCACAATCAGGGGCCAACTAAGTTATCCCAAAACACAATTGGCATTTTAGTTCTTGTGATTAATGTTTAAGTACAATTATTCCAGGTATGTGGACCACTTATGATGGTGATCATTCAACAAATTTCCTTATGTATGTATGATTTGTAGGGGTTTGTGATCAGTTTGGATGATCATTTCCTTTCCCAAAATATAATCCATCCACTATCAACATGTCTGCATGATGGAGTACATATATTTATCATAGGTGGGATATTTGTGAACAATGTCAAATAGTGTCTCATTTTTATTGGCCACTAGATTTCCTTGTTGAGTGAGGTCCACAACAATATCATAGTTAGAGGAAGTTGTTTCAATGTCAAATGGTTGTTCCAGCTCTGAGAATGTGAGGACTAGTGTGGAGAAGAGGTCATGCTTCAAATCCTGGAATTATTTCTGTGGTGATTCTAACCCAAAAAACTTGGATTTAGCTCAACCTTTGGTCACTTGACTCATGATACAAGAGATATGAGAAATCCCCAACACAAACCTATGGTAGAAGTTGGAAAGTCCCAATAAGATGCAAATCTCTATCGAATATTTTGGGGTTGGTTAATGATGAATGAATTGGATCTTGGATGGGTCCACATGCACCCCATGTTCATCCATGATGTATTATAAGTATTGAATTATCTTCATTACAAATGAGCATTTCTCCATATTGGCATATAACTTGTGCTTCCATAGAGTGCTTAGGACTTGTTGAATGTGTTGCAAATGTTCTACCCAGGTCTAGTTGAATATGAGGATGTCATCCAAATATACAACCACAAAGGATATTTTGAATTCCCACAATATATCATTCATCATCCTCATGAATGTTGCTAGATCATCAGTCAAGCCAAAAGGCATGACCAACCACTCAAAAATTCCTTATTTATATTTGAAATTTGTCTTCCATACATTAGTTTTTTCTATCAAAACTTGGTGGTATCCTAAATTCATATGAATCTTTCTAAATGAATTGGCACCCTTAAGCTGATCAAGAATATAATCAATCCAAGGGATTGGGCATTAGTTCTTGATAGTGATTTTACTTAGGGCCCTATAAACAATACATATTCAAAATCTCCCATCCTTCTTCCACACCAACATTATTCATATCCCACAAGGCAAGGCACTTGATCAAATGTGGCCCTTTCAGATGAGATCATGAATTAGATGCTTTATTTATTCATTCTCTATAAGGGAGAATCTATATATTGGATCGTTAGGTAAGGAAGCACCAAGTATCAATTCAATGGGATGTTTGACCTGACATTATAGAGGAACCCCTATAGGTGAGGCAAAGATGTATCTATATTCCTATACCATCTTGTTCACCTTCTTCTGTTGTGTAGAGGGATTCTATGCTAAAGCTATGGTGGTTGTGGTGACTTTTCATTCACATTTTTATCGAACCATGAATATGAAAAACTTGGGAGTCTAAGAGATTACCTTTTTGCATTGTTTTGTTGAGATCAATGAAATGGCATTAGTTGTAACTACCTTTGGTACCCTATAGGCATGACCTTTCAAAGTATCAATGACACTACATGTCTTGGAATCATAAATAAAATGATTATTCCACATATATTTTTGTCCTAAAAGAACATCACAAACTTTAAGTGGGGAAACATCACAAAGTACCTTATATTTGGAGGGCTTGATGCCATGGGATAGGAAACATTGTTGGTTGACACAAAGGTATCTTCCCTGGCTCAACCAATTGATGGTGTATGGTTGGGGGTGTCACATTATAAGAAAATTAAATATATTAATGACCTCAGTTACGATCAGGTTCTTCTAGATCCTGCTCTCAATAATGAAATGTAGTGGGGTCCCCTTCACCTACATATGTGAATCGAAGAGATTTCCCCCCTCCTCAAGCTCCTCTAACTCATTTGGTTGGATCGTTACAGTTGCAATTATAGCATCGAGTTATGCATTAATGATCCACTTTCCCTTATCATATTCCAAATCAGAGTTTGAGTCAAGGTTTGACTCTTTTTCTTTAACGTTAGCCAACAATGACTATTTTGAGAGACATTCATCAATGTTGTGCTAGGGTTTTTGTGAAACTCACACTGCTTTCCACTGTCCTTCTTAGAATTACCATTACCCTTCTTTTCCTATAGATTAAAATGGTTGTATCAAGGTTGGATATTTATACTCAGCCCCTTTTTGATGAGTTATGGCTACCTTTACCATACTTGTTTTGTAGCATATTTTCATATTGAAACTCCCATTTATTTCACTACTTAAATTTCTACTCAGTTTTGAAAACGTATCGATAAATGGATCCCAGTGAGGAGATGTACAATAAATCCATATCTTCTTTTATGTACCTATGTAGGCCATTGTGGTACTTCAAAACTAGGTGTCATTTGAAACTTCTGATACCCAACTTTAAGTAGAAGGTAGGGAATATGTTGGTGTACTTTGGCACTATCTAGTCTCTTTCCTAACACAAAGTCATCCATCATGTGTATTGGTCACCAAAAATTCAAATAGGGTATAATTACTCCTTAAGGTCATAAATAAAGGCCACACAAGTGGATCTCATCTTGAATGATATAGACTCATCTTCATTATATCTCTCGTAAGAAGGGTTTTAAGGAGTGCGAAGGTGATCTTTTCGGTCTTGGAAATTTTTTGAACAGAGTAATAACCCTATAAAAAATTTAAGCATTTTTCAAAATTACATGCATCTATATGGCCTTCAAATAAAGGGATATAAAATTTAACTTGTACCTTCAATGATGTCACACCTCCAAAATGGTTGTTTGTTGAAGGTTCCTCATCTACCATCAACAATTTCTGAAGGATCTAGGAAAATTTGTTCATCATCTCATTCCTCTATTGTATGAGGTATTCCTTGACCAACATATTGATAAGATATCATTCTCCTTCATATATATTGTCCCCTTCCATGGGAGGTCATTTGGGTTGGAGAGAGAAGTTGTCTCTTATTGAAACTAGCTCAACACCCAACTCTCTATACTTTGACCTCGTCGAGGACATGCACCGAGAAAAAAAAGATACAATATTTCTATAATAACACTAATTCATATTGTATAAGAAAGGAAATGAAATATACATAGGAATACAACAAAAAGAATAGTAATAAAATGAAAAACCCAACTTCTATTAATGAATAAAATAGTAGAATATTGTATTGCACAAATGGTAGCTTATCTCGGAAGAGAGATTTTGGCTATGATCATTTAGAAAAGATATTACAAGAGGGTGAAAGGATGGCCTTTTAACATAAAGAAATAACCCTAAAGGTCCAAAACTCTGAGCTTAAGTGGAAAATCCCCCAAAAGTGTTTTGAAATGCCAAAAGGTGGTTTTGGGCATTAGCTTCTACATCAATTTTTTTGAAACATAACTTTTTCTTACAATCTCTATTTTGTGTTCGTAGTAGCTCATTGGAAAGCTCTAAGTGAGGGAAAAAAAAAAATCTTGGATTTACTAAAAGTAAAACTATGCCCTATTCACTTGTCTAAAATTTTTGTTAAGGGCCACAAAATGGTCCTAGAAATTTAGGACCCATAAAATCCCAGAAAGACCCAAAAAATCATAACAAGACTGCATGTATGGAGAACCATGTTGACTCAATGTAAGTGGTGGGTGGTCATTTATATCCACTTGGATCACTTCGACTTATGGTTTGGTTTTTCTCATTTTTTTTATCAAAATGATGGTTAAATAATGGCGTTCTACCACCATGCATAGATAATTTAGAGATAAGAGTATCAATTACCCGATTTGTATGAAAAAGAACAATAATGGAAATTATAAAGGGATGAAATAATAAAATAATGGACTAAAGTTGACAATACTTTGGACAAGGCTAGGGGTGTGTGGAATTGTTTTGAGAGTATTGATTACCATTTGAAGTTCATTTATAAGAACATGAGGCCTCAATTTATAGAAAAACAACGTCAATTGATAAAAAAAATTATAAAAAATTCCATTTACTATTTTATTGCACACTCCAATTCTTCCTTTCACTTATTTTTTTAATCTCTATTACATTGATGAAAGGTGAACTTGTCTATGTGCATGACAATCGAAATCAGGTCAATGGAAGTCTATGAATTAGAAGATAATATCATGAAAAATGAGGAGATCAACAAAGGAACAATGGTAACCTTGAGTAGCCAAAGGAATAATACAAGATGTTGAGAATTGTGAAGTTGGCATGAATCTCATAATAATTATTTTGTCCATACATAAACAAAGACAAGTCAACAACTTGTGATCAATATTAATAGAGAGAAAGGAATGATTTTTCTTCCACACTTGTGATTAAGAAAGTGTAATGTTTAGTGTGTCATCCTCTATGTCATTTTGAAAAATCATAGAAAAAGGGAAAATGTTGGGAAAATAAGGCTCATAGAAAATGAATCCTATGTAATATTAACTCCAAATAAATTCCTTACCCAAAAGTTTTAGTGGTTGAAGATTTTAGAAGGGGATTTTTAAAGGTTTGGAGAATTGAAAGGCCAAGAGCTCCCAAATTCTGTCATAAATAGTGCCCTTTCACTCTAAATATGGGGAGGATTTTTGTTTGGAAATGTACCTATATTTCATGTTAATGGAGAAGCTATCACTGGCCAAAATTTTGTAGGATATTTCTTTTATGTTCATGTATGCTACTATACACTATTCTCTGTGTTATTATGGTACACCAGAATCTTGTGAGGTTTGATGCTATGTTACCATAGAATATTCTTATGAACTTCATAACTTGTCTTAACTTATCTTGGCCTATCTTGGATATGAGTGGTATCTTGTAGCTATGTCTAGAGGATTTCTTTGGGCTACCACTAGTGGTCATATAATTTATGCAACCTATATAGGGATGAAATTTTTCTATCCCACTATGTTGCATTTTCCCCTTCAACCTCATGTCTTTATTCCTTTCTTATTATATCATCCCAAGTGCTTGAATATGCATTTACATTCTTCACTCTACATTACTACATTTATATTTAGAAATTATGTTATAATGGTAAACCGATAATAGTAGCCAGGATAGAATGTAGATGGTTCCTTATTCCAGACTGTGTAAAGTCAAATTATGACTTTTCATTGGGGTGAAATCGAGTTGCTGATAGTGGGACATTTCCCCCTACTAACATTCTTCTATTTTTTTCTCATTTTCCAATATTTCTTATGAGAATACTTAGGTGTATAAGGGTCTTTAAGTTTCTTCTTTGTGTGAAAATGAAGTGATAGAAAAAACCAAAAAAACATGGAGAAAACGATAAATTAAGTTGATGAAAATGAAACTACTTAAAGGAAAATAAATGAAGGTGGAAAGTTGTTAAATCAAATATTTCATTCCATATCTAATTATTTCCTTAATGTTTTGAGAAATTAACTGATAAAATTAACCAATATGTAATGACAGGTAATTTCTACAAATTTTGTAATTGTCTAATAAACCTCAAAACATAACCAACTAAATATGAAAAAATGTTTTTAAACAAAATTGTAAAAGCTAACATGGATACAAGTGAATAAATGGAACACATAGTCATCGAAACTCATGCATGAAAAATCATGTGTTTTTTTAAAAAAATCCCTATGCAAACCATTTGGAATGTGAAGAAAAACCTATATGAACCATTCATAGTAAAGACTAATAGGTGTGTGAATTTCTACGGTTACAAAATTGTGATTTTTTGAAGATTTTGTTTCTACTTTCAATTGATTAAGGGAAACACGAAGCCAACAATGATATTGAAAACAAACACAATTTAAATCCACGTACATAATCAACCTATGAGTTAGGGAAATTGTTCTAAAACCAAAGTGGTGTCACTATTATATTTTGGGGTTTTCATTGCAATTGTGAGACAAAAATTCCTTATTAGAAATCTACTAAGAGAACAACATGAAAATCCGAGTGTAGGAAAATTATATTAAATACAACAACCTATAAGAAATAAGAGATCATTAGCATCATTAAAATATGAATTTGACAATCAAACATCATTCAAGTTGTAAAGTTTTGTCGGGAAGCAACAATACTCATATTCTTATCCAATGAAAATGTAAAAAATGAAAATAGCACCTTGATGAGAGTAATGGTAGCATATTGGCTCCAAATCTCTCCTTGGGAGGGTCTTTTCATACTTGAATGTTGACTCTTTAACTTTGGTGAATGTTCACAACATGCCCCTTTTATGCAATGAAAACAATAAAGCAATGTGACAAGAATGGATGAAATGAAAGAGATAGAGATGTGGTCTCCAAAGCCATTCCTTAAATATATATCTACAACCAATTTATCCTCCTCCATATTGTAGGAAATTGTCTTCCTTTTATATGAAAAAATTGGAACTTCATGAACTAGTTCATGTAAGAACTCCCTTTTTACATGATCTAGATTCCACATGTTAGATGAAAATTTAAGGAAATATCATGAATGGTGTAGGATTAAAGATCCTTACTCTTTTATTTATACTCAACCTTGATTCAATTATCAATGCCTTTGTGTAGTTATTGTGCTATGGAAAAGCGTTTTTTCTAGATTTACACAAGTCACCTACATAATAAAGGATTTTCTACATGACTTGTGTTGGTAGTACATGGGAAAGATGCACTAATATGAAAGCTATTAACTAAAATTTTAAACGTAGTCAAATGGGTACTAATACTTAGGGATTATTATGATGTGATACACTATGCAAATTATATATGTTCTAGTGATATTTCCAAGTATAGACAACCAAATGCCATAGGTGCAAAAAATTGAGTTGATAATAGTTCCCCCCCTAATGTGTGAGGTTAGATGCATCTCATATATCCAAAATATATTATGTGTTTCTTTCCCAAATACTTGTTTAGAAAAATATGGAGAGAGAGAGAGAGAGAGAGGCGGGATGACCCAATAAGAAGAAGCGATGAAGGATACCTATAAGACAAACAAGAAAAAGGCTATGTTATGGCTCTCACAATTTGACCTAGTTATATGTCCACTTCAATTCATGCAAATATTATATGAGGTGTCTCACTTGTATGTGTGTGTGTGTGTTATGTTTAGGTTATTGGTTAGGAGCATAGGTTATGTGTGTTTCTTATGTCTATCACTTATGTTCATCTCTTAGGTGCATTGGTTATCTATGTGGGTTATGTACATGCTTTAGCTCCATGGGTTATATGTGTGGATAGATCCATTAATTATGTTAAGTTCATCATTTATATGCATGTGTGTTTAGGTTAGTTAGGACCTAGATAGATGCATAGTGTAATGTGATGGTTAGAGTGAATCAACACTCAATGACAAGGTCAAGGTAGAAGGGACAAGTTCTAAGAGTTTGAATGGAGGTGGAGTTGCCACCCAAATTTTGGAAGAAGCTTGGAAAAACAAGGAAGTGACATAATAACACTAGATTAATTAGTTTAATATAGTTAATTATGTGAACTCTAGGTATGGAGGTTTCTTTTACATGTCAATCTATATTAATAATTTAAATAACATGTAAGTGAAGAAAATAATTAACAAAATAAATAAATCTAAAATAGGTGTTGCTGAACTAATGAATAATGAACACTTTGAATAAAAAATAGAAAAGGAACAGAACATGAAATCAAATAGGAAGAGAGATGTAGCCAAGTTAACCCCACTTTTAAGCCCGGTGAAACTAGGGAAAAAAAATAATTAAAATAAGTCATATCCAAATCGTCCTGATCATCTAGTTTAAATGGTTCTCTATCCCTTGACCAATGAGAATTATAACAACCTAAATGGAGAGAATCAAATCAATAAGATTCTCAGGTTATGACCTAAGCACTTAACACTCTAGGCAGTTCATTACCCAAAACTACATTTCTGGGATATGAGGATTGTCGACCATTTTCCAAGAAAGGGGAACCCAACTATGACCAAAGTTTTCATCTGAAATTTTTAGATAGGAATACAAATATTTTAGTCTAAATCTTGTAAGTTCCAGAGTATATTATTGTGAAACAATGAACATGTTTCCTAAGAAAATATTTTACATATATTTGGAATAAATGGAAGACAAGACAATGATTTTTTATAATATGAAATTCTACTTTCTTTACAACCATGTTCACTTTCTTGTTATCACACCAAGGATATTTTAAGGATGAAAATTTATCTTAGAATGTAGAAACTTTGACAAACCTTACTAGTCCTAGTCCTTAATATGAAAAGTGTAAAATGTTTGGAAATATATTTGTAAAAATATTTAAATTCCTAAGGATTTTATGTAGTTTCTATAAAATTTGGGCTACTTTGGAGGTGAAATAATTTTATTCTATTGAATTTGGGATAATCACTTTTAGAAAAAATGCAAATTGGAAAAATATACTTTTTGAAGAAAACGCGGAAAATTAGTCCATGAAATATGTATAGCTCCTTAAATTTCTCCCCTATGGAAAAGATAGTAGAATCAATTCACAAAGCAATAAACACCATACAAAGTAGAAAACACCATTACAAATGGAAGTTTATTGGAGCAAGTAGGTAATATCCTAAAACACATATGTAATATGGGGCCTACTATCATTATAAGCTATAATTTATCTGAATGGGAAAAACGTTCATAAGATTAGTCATCAATGCACTAGAGTTTCTTGAACCACACAAACAATATCTTATAGCCAGTAGAACAATCACCAATTCTTACAAGTGAATTTCAACGGTAGAAAATTGAGTAAAAGATTGAAATAGGATGAGTTTGTTGCAGCCCTATTGGTTGTAGATATATTTTTATAACAACAGATACATCACTTGGATAATCCCTATGCCCTTAGGACACAATGTAGCTTAAAGCATGCAAAATAAAATTACAAACTTAAACAATTCAATCTCCTTGATATCATGTTTACCAATGCATAATATTCAATCTCCAATGCAAAAATATTAGTGCCTTATCTATAAGGTTATGGAGTCTATTTTTTATGAGCTAGCGTTTATTACTTATCTAGGGGTGTAAGCCCTTTTACTCCCTAGAGAAAACAAACCCTGGAAAGGTAAATCTAGAAGGGTGTAAGCTCATTAAGTCCTTGTAGCAACCTTTGCAAAATAGCCTTTTCAATGAAAACAAAGATAGATCTTGATGGAGGGTGTATGCCTTCTAGTCCTCCAAGGGTTTTGACAAATTAACCTTGAAATGAAGAAGAAAAACATACAATCGAATAAATGTTTTACCTAATCTAAGAGATAGCATGAAAAACCCTTACTTATCAAGAAAAGTCCACCACAATTCCCAAGAAACAAGCATCCAAAGGATAGCACTATCCTTTTTCCTCCAATAATACACCAAAGAAGAGAGATATAATTGTACGTGGGAAAAATGCACTAATATGAAATCTTTTAACTATAATTTTAAACATAATAAAATGGGTACAAATAGTCAGGAATTAAGATGATGTGCTACATTGTAACATCCATGTTACCAATCAGCTTTGATACCAATCTGTAACATCCTAATGCAGGAGCATTGTTGTCACTCGCATGGAGAAAGACCCATCAACGCCTGGGAATCTGTATGGGAGATCAACACTGGAAGCTAGAGAAGATATTTTGAGGTCTGCCTTAATTCAATGCCAAAATTAATGTTTTGAGGCATGCTTGAACGATTACGAGTGAAGTGGGAGATTCCACTACGACTCTGGAATGCGACAAGTCTAGATAGTCGTTAGGAAAAGTTTAGAGTAGACAAGTAGCCAGGGGGAACCCTAAGAGCCCTCTGTGATAAATAGAGGTTTTGTATGCCCGAATGAGGCTATTCGGTAGTTGACTAGAATATAAGTTAGGAGAAGATTTCAATAGTTTTTGTTCTTTATTTACAGTTGTAACCATTTTCACTTATGAAGATAACAGAGGAAAATTGATCCAATGCATGGTGTGAACATTGTTTGCAATTATCTGTATTGTGTTTTCATGGATGAATGAATGAATCTCATTTTGAGTAGATGGAACTGTGAATGTTAGGATAAGTTTCAATTGTTTTTCTTCTGCGAAAGTAATGCAAGGTGTGCAAAAAAAACACAAGGAGTGCGTTGACGGAATATGTTTCGGTTCCGAAGCTCAGAAGAGATAACATGAAACTTTCCCTTTACAAGGAGTGGAAAGAGACCAGTGCAATGAGTGCACGGTCATCCGCAAGAACCCAAAACCTTGCGTAAGATCTGGTACAACGAGTGCACATATCCGAGATTCGACTAAGTGTCAAAGGGACTTTGCAAGAAGTCAAAGAAATAGAAAGGGAGAATTCTAGGAGGGTGAGAGGAATTTCTCTTTGAGAAATCGTTAGAATCTGAGTTATCAAAATCCCTAAAATGAAGGAGTGTGCATGGAAATCAAAGTATTCACGAGATCAAGCTCAGCAGGCGTAACACTTTTCTTAATTGTTAAAGAGATCCAAGAATCGGAATTGATGAAGGAGAAAAGGTTCGAGGCATTTGAACACCCAGAAGATCTTCTAACTCTAAAGATAGCGTAAGCACAAGGGGGAAAATATCTTAGTTGTTTGATCTGAATGCTAGAGAATTAGAACCGTCCACCAGGAGGGACGCATGGTGAATGACCAATGTTTCGTTGAATCGTGCTTTGGAGGATTCAAAGGGAAACGACTTAGAATTCGCGAATCCCAAATCCGCGACTTGATCTGAGTCGTTGGATCCATGAGAGATCTAGACCGTTGATTGTCTAGGGTGAAATATCAGCATTTCGGGGATCATAGGATTGGAGGTGACAATTCTTTAGACTTCGTGAAACATGAAGTCCTGAAATCATCGTGACCATTAGTTCTAAGGAGAGACTTGATCCATAGATCTATGGTCATTGTGATTTTGACTATTGGGAGAACAGAGGCAAGGGATATCCGAAGTCATGAAACGCGAAACACCGACTTGATCGCAGTCGTCGATCAAGGGAAGATCTGGACCATAGATCTTGGGTCGTATTGATTTCGGCTATCGAGTGAATGGAAGTAGTAGTGCTCCTAGGGTTGCAAAACATGAAATCACGACACGCCTTTCACTCAAGATCCTGTTCACTGCCAATGGTCACAAGGGAAGAAAGGATTGGCAAAGAGGAGCTATCACCCATTTGGAGTTGAGGTTCAAACAATGCTTGGGAGAGAAGCCGCAAGTCTTAGATGAACTACACATTTGGAGAAAGGACCTATGTAAGTGGGTTTGGGGTCTAGTAGAGATCCAAAGAGTCAATGAGACTCAGTATCTTGATTGATCTTAGACTAGGAGGTCGTGTAGCCCTTAGGAGAGAAGGGGGGACTGCATCAAGTGGTATCATAGCCTCAAATTTTTAATTTCTGTAGCAGAGAGTATATAAATAAAATACTCTAATACACACCATCAAGTGGTATCAAAGCTAATTTTCATCTGCAGATTTCAGGTGAAGGAGAAAAAGGAGAGGAGACAAAAGAACTCAAAGTTGTACTCTGTGTGTGACAGACAATCGACACAATGCCACCAAGGAGACGAGTGGAACCACATTTAGCCAATAGAGCTGTAGAAAGGGATATGCCAGAACTCTGTGCAAGATTAGAGGCAATGGAGGCAGCGCAGAGACGAGCACCTAATGTTGGAGATGTCAACGATGCAGAGAGCGAAGAAGTAGTGGGCAAGAATGTTGTTGAAGAAGCTACAGGAGGGGATGTTTCCGAGGAACGCTTACTAAGAGAATTTACTATATTGGGAGGCAGAGCCAATATGGAGGTCCCAATGTATGAAGGAAATTTATATGCCAAAGAGATATTGGATTGGATAAGATCCATGGAAAAATATTTTGACTATGAAGACATCAACGAGGAAAGAAGGGTGAGACATGTTATCACCGGACTAAAAGGACATGCAGCGTTGTTGTGGGATGAAATGTAGGCTGAGAGGAGAAGAAAAGGAAAATAGAAGATAAAGAGCTGGGACAAAATGGTAGACAAGTTGAAGGCTAAGTTCATGCCTAAGAATTATCAATACAATCTGTTCAGGAATATGCAGAACCTGAGACAGAAAGGGATGAAAGTTAACAAGTACACAGAGGAGTTCTATAGGCTGAACATCAGAACTGGACAAAGAGAGAGAGATGAAGAAAAAGTAGATAGATATATAAATGGCCCGAGATATGAAATCCAAGATGAGCTCAGCATGATGTCATTAAGAACAATGGAGGATGCTTATCAATTTTCGATGAAGGCAGAGGAGAAGTTGGCCAGAAAACAAAACCAATGAGGGAGAGGTAAAATCTTGGTCCCAAGAAAAATCAAGGGATTTACCCATGACATATCACATAGGTCTAAGTACAAGACTCAGAAACCACACAATCAGTTGGAAAGGGGAGGAAGTTCCCGAGAAAGACAAGGTGGTGGAAGAAGTTCTTCTAGAGGAAGAGGAAGAAGAGGAGGAGGAGACATAAGATGTTATTCCTATGGAAAGACAACACACATGTCTTGGTAATGTCCCAAGAAAAATAAATAAGGAGGAGGTGAAACTCACATTTCAAAATCATAGAGAAGATATGTTGAAGCAAAAGGAGCAGAGGATGGAATATCCCTGATGTTGAGGAAGGTTCTCTTAAAACCAAAGGCATAAATTGAAAGGTCGGTGCAGAGGAACAGTCTCTTCAAAATAAATTGAAAGACTAAATACAGAGTATGCAAGGTGATAATTGACAGTGGGAGAACTGGAAACTTGGTATCCACAGATATGGTAGAGAAATTGGAGCTATAGACAATTTCACATTCGAAGCCATACAAAATATCATGGTTGCAAAAAGGACACAAGGTAATGGTTACTAAATAATGCTTAGTTGAATTTAAGATAGGAGTATATAGAGATGAAATTATGTGTGATGTAATTCCCATGGATGTATTCCATATTTTTTTGGGAATACCATGGAAGTTTGACAGGAATGTCATTCACGATGGGAGGAAAAACACATACACATTAGAGAATAATGGTAGGACACACATGTTGTTTCCAATAGAGGAGAAGAGAGTGAAAGAGGAGGCCAACACAAGAATACTTCTCATGAGTGGGAAGGAAATTCTGAAAGAAGTCAAGGAAGAACATGAGATGCAGTTTGTTGTGGTGAGGAAACCTAGAGTTATCCTTACAAGTACTTCGATGGATGATTTTCCTGAAGAAGTTCAAGAATTGTTGGATAGTTTTTCTGACATAGTGGTGGATGATCTACCAAACTCATTGCCACCCATAAGAAGTATCAGTAACCATACTGACTTAATACCAAGAGAAATTATGCCAAAGAAAGCAGCGTACAAATTGACACCTCTAAGGAACGAGGAAGTGAAGAACCAAGTCCAGGAACTGTTAGACAAGGGTTTGGTCAGAGAAAGCTTGAGTCCATGTGCAGTACCAACTGTGTTGAGTCCAAATAAGGATGGAGGATGGAGAATGTGTATAGACTCAAGGGCCATTAACAAGATCACCATCAGGTATAGATTTCCTTTACCGAGAATGGATGATTTAATGGACTGTTTAAGTGGAGAAATGTTCTTTTCTAAAACAAATTTGAAAAGTGGATATCACCAAATTAGAATGAGAGAAGGTGATGAGTGGAAAATAGCCTTTAAGACAAACAAAGACTTTTATGAATTTCTTGTTATGCCATTTGGATTAAAAAATGCCCCGAGTACTTTTATGAGGCTGACGAATGAAATACTGAAAGATTTCATTGGCAAGTTTGTGGTTGTGTATATGGATAATATATTGATCTTTAGCAGCACTAAGGAGGATAATTTAAGGCACCTGACACTAGTGACGAGGAGACTACAACATGAGAAGTTGCTGATAAATATGAAGATGTCCTCTTTTATGAAGATAAAACTCATTTACTTGGGTTTTGTGATCTCTTCAAATGATCTCAAGATGGATCCAGAGAAGGTGAAAGCAATCAAATAATGGTTGTCGCCAAGGAGCATGTTCTAGGTAAGGAGCTTCCATGGATTAGATGTAGGTTTCTATAGGAAGTTCATCAGAGACTTCAGTGGAATTTGTGCACCAATGATGGATACAGTGAAGAAGAAGCACAAGTCTTTTAAATGGACAGAGGAAGCTAATATGAGCTTCAATATACTGAAGGAGAAAATAACAGAACGACCAATTCTGATCTTACTGAATTTCGGAAAAATATTTCAAGTGAGATGTGATGCAAGTGGAGTTGCAATTGGAGCAGTCTTGAGCTAGGACAATAGACCTGTTGTGTATTTCAATGAGAATATGAATGACACGAAGAGAAAATACTCCACATATGACAAGGATTTTTATGCCATAATTCAATCCTTGAAGAAATGGAGACATTATCTTGTCCCACAAGAATTTGTCTTGTATAGCAATAACCAAGCTTTACAATTCATAACTAGGCAGGAACAATTGAATTAGAGGCATGCAAAATGGGTTGAGTTTATGCAAAATTTTACTTTTGTCATCAAACATATTGTTTGGAATGCTAACAAGGTTGTTGATTCATTAAGTAGGAGATGTTTGATTCAGCAGGAATTTCAGGTGAAGACCTTGGGGTTTGAACACCTTAAGGACATGTATTGTGATGATACAGATTTCAAGGAAGCATATGAAACATGTGAAAATATCGTTCTCAGAGACATAAGCCAGTGGACATAGTACATGGTTCAAGAGGGATTGTTACTCAAAGGAAATCAGTTGTGCATACCAAAATGCTCAATGAGGGATAATATTTTGAAGGAAAAACATAGTGGAGGATTGGCTAGACATTTCAACCATGATAAAACATTTGCATAGTTGAGAAGTTCATACTATTGGCCAGGTATGAGAACAAAAGCAATAAATTTTGTGAACAAATGTAGAATATGCCAACATGCAAAAGGAAAAAGATAGAACACTGGATTATATCAACCATTTCCAATACTAGAGAGGCCTTGGGATGCAATAAACATGGATTTTGTATTGGGATTGCCAAGAAAGAAAAGAGGATTTGATTCCATATTTGTGGTGCTGGATAGATTTTCAAAGATGGCACATTTTATCCCATGCCAGAACACCAGTGATGCAACACATGTTGCAAATTTTTTTTTCAAGGAAGTTGTAAGACTTCATGGCCTACCCAGAAGCATTGTCTTAGACAGAGACACACAAATTTTTGGTCACTTTTGGAGAACACTATGGAAGAAGTTGGGGACAGATTTGTCCTTCAACTCAGCTTATCATACTCAAACAGATGGACAGACTCAGGTGGTGAACAAAATTTTGGGAAACTTATTGAGGAGTCTGGTCACTGAGCACCATAGTCAGTGGGGTCAGATTTGGCCGCAAGTATAATTTGCATACAATGACTCACCAAACAAGAGAAATGGAAAAGGCCCATTCCAAATATTGTATGGAATGAAACCCAGGGGAGTATCTGAGTTGAGAGAATTGGAGTAGAGTGAGATCAAGAGTGTTGAAGAAGAATATGTTGCTGCAAAAATGTAGAGGCTCCATAGCCAGATCAGAGGACAGTTGCAGAGTTCTAACCAGAAGTACAAATGCAGAGCTAATCAACATCGCAAAGAACTTCAATTTGAAGTAGGATATCAGGTTCTGGCACATTGTAGGAAGGAAAGGTTCCCTAGGGGGACATATAACAAGCTAAAGATGAAGACGATAGGGCCATGTAAGATCTTGAGAAAGTTTGATGCAAACGCCTATGATATTGAGCTGCCAGATGATGTGGGCATATCGTCCATATTCAATGTTTCAAACATGTATCCTTACAAGAAATATGACACAGAGGGATCAAAATATCAATAGAAGATTCAGTGGGAGAAACAAATGCCTATAGAAAAAAAACCACAGATGGAGAAGATTGTTGATCAGAGGATTGGCAAGAAGACCGGGAGGAAGACCTATTTTGAATATCTGACCAAGTGGAAGGGACACCCAATAGAATATGCCAGTTGGTAAAATGAAGATGTTATCCAAAAGCATGGAAAGTCAGTGTTGGAGCTCATGGACAAGAGTTCATGAATTTTTGTCAAGGGGAGTATGATGCAGGAGCATCGTTGTCATGCGCACAGAGCAAGACCCATTAGCGTCTGGGAATCTGTACGGGAGCTCAACGTTGGCAGATTTAGAAGATATTTTGAGGTTCTCCTTAGTTCAACGCTAGAATTAATATTTTGAGGCATGCTTGAATGGTTACGAGTGAAGTGGGAGATTCCACTATGACTCTAGAATGCGACAGGTCTAGATAGTCGTTAGGACAAGTTTTAGAGTAGACAAGTAGCCAAGGGGAACCCTAAGAGCCCTCTGTGATAAATAGAGGTTTTGTATGCCCAAATGAGGCTAGTTGGTAGTTGGCTGGAAAAGAAGTTAGGAGAATATTTCAGTAGTTTTTGTTGTTCATTTACAGTTGTAACCATTTTCACTTATGAAGATAACAAAGGAAAATTGATCCAATGCATGGTGTGAACATTGTTTTCAATTATTTGTATAGTGTTTTCATGAATGAATGAATCCCATTTTGAGTATATGGAAATGTGAATGCTAGGATAAGTTTCAATTGTTTCTCTTCTGCAGAAGTAGTGCAAGGTGTGTACACAGAATGTAAGGAGTGCGTTGACGGAATCTGTTTCGGTTCCAAAGCTTAGAAGAGATAACATGAAAATTTCCATTTGCAAGGAGTGCAAAGAGACTGGTGCAAGGAGTGCATGGTCATCCACAAGAACCCAAAACCTTGCGTAAGATCTGGTGCAAGGAGTGCATAGATCCGAGATTCGACTAAGTGTCTAAGGAACTTTGCAAGAAGTCGAATAACCAGAAAGGGAGAACGCTAGGAGGGTGAGAGGAATTTCTCTACGAGAAATCCTTAGAATATAAGTTATCAAAATCCATGAAATGCAAGGAGTGTGTGGGGAAATAGATGTCTTCATGAGATCAAGCTCAAGAGAGGTAACTATTTTCATAAGTGTTAAAGAGATCCAAGAAATGGACTCAACGAAGGAGCAAAGTTTCAAGACCTTTGAACACCCAGAAGATCTTATAACTTTGAAGATAGCCTAATCAGAACCGTCCATCAGGAGGGACACATGGCGAATGACCAGCGTTTCGCTGACTCGCACTTTGGAAGATTCAAAGGGAAATCGCAAAGAATTCGTGAAGCCTGAATCTGTGACTTGATCTGAGTCATTGGATCCAGGAGAGATTTGGACCGTTGATTGTCTAGGGTGAAATATCGACATTTCGAGGATCGGAGGATCAAAGGTGACAAGTTTTTCGACTTCGCAAAATGCAAAGTCTTGAAATCATCGTGACCGTCAATTCTGAGGAGAGACCTGAGTCGTAGATATCGGGTCATCACAATTTTAGCTATCGAGAAAACGAAGGCAAGGGAGATCCAAAGTCACAAAACATGAAACACTGACTTGATCACAGTCATCGATCAAGGGAAGCTCTAGACCATAGATCTTGGGTCATCGCGATTTTGGCTATCGGGTGAATGTAGGTAGCAACGCTCCCAGGGTCGCGAAATGTGAAATTGTGACGGGCCTTTCACTTGAGTGCATGGTCACCGCCAGTGGTCACAAGGAAGGAAGGGCTTAACAAAGAGGAGATAACGCCTGTTTGGTGTTGAGGTTCGAACAATGCTTGGGAGAGAAGCAGTGGGTCTCAAACGACCTGTGCATTTGGAGAAAGGACCTATGTAAGTGGGTTTGGGGTCTAGTAGAGATCCAAAGAGTCAATCAAACTCTGTATCTTGATCGATCCTAGACCAAGATGTCACACAACCCTTAGGAGAGAAGGGGGGACTACATCACATCCCCATTACCAAACTACTTATGATACCATAATGTAACAATACCTAACTTACTATTGAACAATGATACTCCAAAATGTAGTGTGAAGATTCTAATCTATAACACTAGTATGTGCAAAATTACTTGAAGTAACGCACTCAACCCCAAGCTAAGTCATGCCACCCAGACTTTCTTCCTTTGAAACAACTTATAATAGCAGAAGTAACATAATACAATTGTGTGCATAAGCATATTTATGGCGTCACATGCCAATTATACAACTTTAATACAACTTTACCGTACATGTAACCATGATGGCGTCACACACCAATTATGTTTTCCTTGTGCGTGTGGTATGATTTCCTATACAAACTAGTGAGTCCAACATCTTGTGCAAACAAATTATTTCCCTTAACAAATGACCATTCAAACTTCCCTTCAGAGATTCATGACCATTATCATAAGGTTAAATTAACACAAAAACTAACAAAAACTGTCATACTCATGTACAACTACAAATACTGACGATCAACACCACACTTACATGTGCAAGCAACATTATACAGAACACCAACAATTACTTATATGCAACAACTTACAAGAATTAAATCCATATTAAACATAGATATTTAAGCACACAGTAAATGAGACAAGCACATAAATACACTTATATTTTATGAAAAGTCACCAACTGCACGTAGAAATCAGATGTTCCTCCCAACAATAGGCTTTGTTCTCACACAATTTCAACAACAAGTCAGCCCCAATATAGGGCTCATCTCCACCAAGGAAAAAGGGTTCCTAATTCTAGGAAAAGTTCTTATAATCACATAATTATTTATTCCAAGGTGCCACTGCTGCAACTAGCATATAGTCTCTCATTCCCTACATGCTTTTTACACCCAAGGAAGTGTTCCCTTTATCTACTCAACCATCCCCCGTCTTCTCCACTTCCCTTTGAGGGTTACAACAATAGTCTGGACATTAAGTCTCATATCACTGCAACTATTTCCCAACGTATCAGGGAAAAATTCCCATCAAAACACTCACCTGGAGAGAATTCTCACTGGCTTAACAACCCTCCTCTTCGACAACAAATCTATCACATGGAGAGAATGTCCATGAGCCTAACAACTTGACTCTTCAACAACAAAACTATGGTTACAATACAAAAAACCCATTTACAAGATTTTATTTGCAGATAAGGTAATAGTCATACTTTCTTGGATGGTCTGACCCCTTCTACACATGAGAAACGAATGAGTTTCCAAGAAAGAGTTCTCCCCCCCTGAAATACACTAAAGATGGAATTATATATTGCATGTCTTAAACTAGACACTTGTCAGCTTCAAAAATATTTTCAGCCACTTGGTGAATCATTCACATCCCTTGGGAACTTAGGATAAATAATTATCCATAAATTACACTTTTTAGAAATATTAATAAAAATATTCC
>JZKD02S1795518.1:69547-81276 GCA_000966675.3 Picea glauca | reverse complement strand
ATGTGCACTTCCAAGTAATGCTCTCACACTTACCTAGGTGCACACATCACTATGAAATATGCACACTCTTTATTTGATAACAATCCCTGCACACTACTCAGGTGCATGCGAAACCAATACTTGGTACCAATGACTCACCAGCCGATATGTACATTTATATTTACAATTGGTACCAATGGATCACCAACCTATATGTACAATTACAAAGGTTTTGGATTAGGGACATTACATTCCCCTCCCCTTTATTTATGCATTGTCCTTAGTGCATTATATACACATGTACATACAAAAACTTCAAAAGTATTGAAAAAGATGTGGATACTCTGCCCGCATAGCATCCTCACACTCTGATGTTGCATCCTCAATACAGTACTAGGTCCATTGGACCTTTAATAGATCCATGGATTGATTTGGGAGATGTTTGATTTTCTGATCCGATATACAAACCATTCGCACTTGAAAATCGCCTTCTCGCTCCACCTGAATCACATTCCAATCAATAATATGATTAACATCATGTACATACTTTTTAAGCAATGATACATGGAAAAAATTATGAATACACAAGGATGCAGGAAATGTAGTAATATATGTGATAGGACTAATCCTCTCTAGGATTTCAAATGACGCATAGTAGTGTGATACCAACATAGAACAATTTCCCAACTTCAGGGAACTGCATCTTGCTTTTACTTTCAAGAGTAGATGGTCGTCGAATTTAATCTCTCTGTGGGTTCTACCTTTATATGCATAACTTTTCTTCATATCTTGGGAAGCCTTTAAATTCTTCCTTATCTTTACCATCTTCTTCTCCATTTCCCAGAGAAAATATGGCCCAACCATTGTGCGGTCTGTTGGGTTGTCCCAACTCACTGGTGTGTTGCACTTTCTACCATAAAGTGCCTCAAATGGGATAATATTTAAATATGCTTGATACCCATTATTGTAATAAAACTCTACCAAGTGAAGGTAGGCTTCCCATTTTGATGGTTTATCCATCACATACATCTCGAGCATATCTTCAATCACTCGATTTACTCTCTCTATTTATCTATCTGTCTCAGGGTGATAGGTTGTGCTAAAGTTCATATTTTTTCCAAATTGTTTGAATATCCATTTCCAAAAGTTCAAAGTGAGCTTGGAATATTTATTAGACAAAATTGTCTTAGATACACCATGTAGCTTAGAAATTTCACACATGTATATTTCAACAATGTTGGTTTCTTTGTGTGTTGACTTCACTGGAATAAAATGGGAAGCTTTAGTAATATTTTCCACCACTACCATAATAGAATCATGTTGCTTAGCAGTCCTAGGAAGCTTAGTAATAAAATTTGTGGTTACAACTTCCCACTTCCACTCAAGAATGGGAAATGGTTGTAGAAAACTAGTTGGATGTTTGTGCTCAACCTTGACCTTTTGACATTCAAGGCATCTAGAAATACAATCAACAACCTCATTTTTCATGCATGGCCAATAGTAATGTTTTTTTACTATGAAAATTGCCTTCTGGTAGCCTAGGTGTCCTGTATAAGGAACCTTATGCATCTATTATAATAATAAACTTTTCAAATCCTGATCATTTGGCACGTAGACTCTCCACCTATGCATGAGGATTTCATCCTCTTTTAACTCATAAAATTCAAATTTATACTATGACATACCTTGCTGTAAAGTTGCCTTTATGTCCACATAACATTGATCTGATTTAGAAACCTCTAAAATTTTTCCACACAAATCATATTTGTACATGCTAATAGTTCTAGCATGCATCTCATGCACCCTCTTGCTGAGTGTGTCATCCACCTTGTTCTCTTTTCCTGTGATATGTTTTATGTCAAAATCATTCTCACTGAGGAATTCTAACCACCTACTTTGTCAGGAATTTAAACTTGGTTTTCCAAACAGATACTTCCGACCACTATGATTTGTCCTCAAGTCGAATATTTTACCCATGATATAGTGTTGCCACATCTTCAAGGCATGCACTATGACTTCCAATTCTAATTCATGAGTAGCATAGATCCTTTCATGATATTTTAACTTTTTGTAGCATATCACATGCCCATTCTGATTAAGGAATCCACCGAACTCTTCCTTGCATGCATCTATGCACACAACAAAGTTTTCATCTGGATCAACAATTCTCAAAATTGGCACACTTGTCAACAAACTCTTGAAGTTCTAAAAACTCCTTACACAATATGGAGTCCATTCATATCACACACCTTTCTTTTTCAAGGATGTAATTGAATGCACAATTTTTTAGAATCCTTCAATAAACCTTCTTTAATAACTTGTATGTCCCATAAAGGACCTCACCTCTGCGACATTTCTTGGTGTTGGATATTCCTCAATGGATTTTATATTTTCCAGGTCCACAACTATTCCTTCCTTGGAAATGATATGACCCAAATAATGAATATGTCACTGGTAAAATGAGCACTTTCTCAACTTTCCATACAGTTGATGCTCCCTCAATACTTGAAGCACCATCCTCAAGTGTTTCTCATGCTCTTCTTCACACTTTTGTGTAAATAAGTATGTCATATAGAAATACAATGAAAAATTATCTAAGTAATTTATGAAAACTTCATTCATCAAACACATGAAGACAACTGGTGTATTTGACAACCTGAGAGGCACCACTGTGAATTCATAATGTCTGTACCTTGTTTTGAAGGTAGTCTTGCTTATGTCTTCTTATTTCATTCTCACATGGTGATATCAAGATCTGAGATCAATCCTTGAAAATATATGCGTGCCCCTCAACTGATCAAAGAGGTCATCTATCCTTTAAAAATGATACTTGTTCTTTATTGTTACTTTGTTCAACTGCCTAAATTCGATACAAATTCTCACCTTACCATCCTTCTTCTTCAAGAGAAATACTGGGGCACCCCAAGGTGACACGCTTGGGTATACATACCCATTATTTATAAGCTCTTCAAGTTGCATATGTAATTCCTCCATCTCTTACGTACTCATCCTATAAGGAGCATTGGATATGGGGGTTGTTCCAAGAATTATATTAATAGAGAAATCGATATCTCTTTTCGGTGGAAACCCAAATATCTCTTTAAATACATCCTCAAACTCTTTCAATATTGCACAGTATTCAACATTTGGCACTTTATCCTTAGTTTCCTCCTCCATGTGTGTTTCAAATACTTGAAATCCTTTCCCGTATCTTTTCTTAAATTATAAGGATGAAACTTCTATGATAGTTACAATTCCTGGAATTCCTTGAGCTATTCTTAAGTTTCCTTCCTCATCCAAGAAAGTACATGCCTTATTGCAATAGTCTAGAATGACATGATGTTGGTCCAACCAATCCATACCAATGAGGAAATCATATAAGCCCAAAGGTATAATATTCAAATAATATTTTGTGCATAGTCCATTCATTTCCATCGGACATGCCTTAACCATCTCATTAATTTTTCTTTTTTCCCCTATAACTAACTGTACCAACCAAGGTTTTTCAAGCTTTCTTATTGGAAATTGGAATCATTCCACCATCTTAGGATATATATAACTATGACTATCTCCTGGATCAATTAAAATATAAATGGGTTGGTCATTAATCTTACCTTGCACTTCGATCATGTGCGATCGAAACTTAGATTGCTTGTTATCCAGGGCTACATAAATCCTAGGTACATTTATGCCCATGTCTTCAACTGTCACAGCTTGGTGTACACTATGCAATTTCCTCACTTTTTCACATCCTTGAGAGAAATATATGTTCATACGATATCCACCACAACCCCAACATTTAATAGGTTGTTTCCTTCATTTTTGTCCCACTATCTCTATCATTCTGGGCTCCCTGGGAGTTGGCTATCCTTGCACAGTATTTATGAAAAATGGTGGCTTAGTCCCCTTATTCCTTTGTTCCACCTTTTTTTCATCTTGTCTTCCCAAGCCTTTTGGAAATTTAGTCTTCCCTTTTGTTGATCATAAAGACAATTTGCATGCCTTATAATTTCCTCCAATTTCTTGGGGTTATCATATTGTATCTTGTCACTAATAAATGAGGTAATCCCACTCAGGTACCTCTAAATTTTAACTTGCCCATCCTTGATGAATGTGACATATTTTAGCATCTCTAATAATATTCTTTCATACTCATTTATCTCCATACTCCCAAGCTTGAGTTCAAAGAACTCCTTCATTTTCTTGTCATAGCATCTCTTGGTTAAGAATTTATTTTGAAAATACCTCTTGAACTCCCTTTGTTATGAGGAAAATCACTCTATGGCATGGGGTAAACCACAATAGATGGAAATGACTGCAGAAATCAACTCTAATATCAAGTATGTTATATAAAAAAATACGATAACAAGACAAGATAAAGAGCGTACCTCACCCAAACGTTCGATGAAGTCCACCGTTGAGCACTCGACTCAAAGAAATGCACCTAAAACTTGTCCTCACCAACCAAGATATGAAATAATATGGTGATAACATATAAATTTATCACATACAATAGCATAATCAATCAATATTCATAACAAATACGCCCATGGAATAACAATTCAAATATTTGCAAGACATTAATTTGACAAGAAAAGAGTATTTATATTAAAATGTAATCAACATAAGTCTATGAATGACAAAATTTTGTGTCAGCACATTTGGAACCGAGAAACTAAGTCCCTTCCAGCTGGGCTTGAACCACTTCAATCCTCCACTAAAGGAAATCTCATATAAGAGAAACAATGAGGTTCTCCATCAAATAGGGAAGAGCTTGGGGGATGAACAATGTGTTCATACTTGAAAGGACAAAGGGATATAGACTCAATATGAAGTGAATAATTTCTCCATAGTAACTTTGCTCTCAAAGTTGAATTCTTCTCCTCTTCTCCACAACTTGGATATGTCTCATTTATATCCTTCAAATGGAACTGAAGGGCCGAGTTGGAACATTTCTAGTATATGGAAGGTCAAGAATCATGGATCCCGTGACGTGACATGGAAACCCGACACCATTTTTTATTTTTTAGAAAAAAACCCGATGTACATGTGTTGTAATGGTGCAATATGCATATATGCATGCTGTATAGTTGTTAGAGCATGTATATGTGGAAAAATATATTATTTATCTATGGGAACTAGAAAAGGGGACTTCAAGTCTACATAGGGAAATGGAAAAGGCCTTCTGAGAAAGTTTGCATGGGGTGAGTAACATTTACTATAATAGATTCCATCTAATGTGAGAGGTAAGAGGAGTATTTGCAATGGCCGAAATACATTATAATTCCCAGAAGTGGAGTAATGGAGACCCAACTAGATGAACTAGTTTCTCATAAGAATATTAAAATACATAATGACTTTGGGCATATGGCTGCCAAATTGAATTACACTGTATATCCATGTGGAAATATACCAAACAACTATTCATGGCCATGAATAGGAAATAAAAAAGTAGATGCATGCCATAGGCTGTCATAGTCATGAACAAGGCCTAGTGAAAATCAATCTCAAAATCTGCTTGAAGATATATGTATACAATGGAGTACAATATGATCTCCCATGATCATTGAATTCATATAGGTATTGGTCCAATGAATGATAGCAATAACTCAAGAAAAGTGTGACTATGAACTGATGTATTCAAGTCTTCTACATGATTCACCAAAGGTGTAAGTCTACATCATGTGAATAAAGGAGTTGAGGTCGAACACAATGAGACTTTGTTTGATTACCTGTCATTAAGGTATATTGTTAACAAACGTGAGACAAGCTATTGATAATGAAAGTGGGTATCAAGGAACCAAGTACATTCTTACAAGTGTGAATAAAGGTGTTGAGGTCAAACACTTGAAGAATCCATGGATCATGAAACATTGATGTATTCCTAACTGTCAATGGTGAGAGAACCTACCACTGATGACTACAAGCCTCTAGGTACTCATAGGACTCTAGGTCTTGTTTCCAGAATAGATGGGATGAATTCGATGGAAGGAGACCCACTGAAAGGAGAGCATTAACTCATCTCTCATCATTCAACACAAGGTACAAATAAGGAGCTTGATGATTTGGAGTAACTCAGACAAATAATATGTTCATGAACCAACGACCCTATGCATCTTCCTCATGCACTAGATGCAATCAATGCACAAAAAAGACCCTTTGAATAGTATCCAATAAGGAAATTTGTCAACAAAGATGAGGAAACCACCAATAAGGCTAATGGAATCTAGGACACTGCATGAATCCCAATGTGTGAATAGATTTATTGTTTTCGAACAAAAGGGAAACCCCACAGTCAGTGACCAATGAGGATATGTCGACTGTTGGGTTCAAGGTTACCTATCAATAAGGAAAGTAGGACTAGGGCGCACGGTAGTAATACAACTTCATGTAACTATGAGACACACTAAGGGTATGGCCGACATGCAAATTCAAGAGTTCTGAGAAATTACTGACACTGGAAGATCAACATTCTTTGAACAAGATAATGAGACATATGGATGACTCTGGAAACATAGACTCAATGATGAAAAATTTTGATGCAGGAGGCACCAATCAAACTCTCCATAGGGACATAGGGACTAGAAGAGTAACTAGTCGGGGGAGTAAACTCTAAGTAACAAGATCAACTTCCTAAGGTTATGCTAAACCTAAAATTTTGATGACAAGTGGACTCAAAATTTTGTGATATGTTCAGAGAAGACATGGTTGCTGCCAACATAAGATAATACTCTTTTCCTGCCCGTCTTTTTTTGTTTTTTCATAATGAAATGAATACTATGATACGAAGGAGGAAATGAGTGTCACAAGTAAGCAACTAGTTCCAATAGTGGAACATACCTATGCTCAATTCAAGGAGGTGCATGGAGGATATGGACACTTGGGGGAATGTTTCCTCTTGGGGTATAGGGTGTCAAGATGCAAAGGATATAAACAAGGCTTTGCTTGGCTGATGATAAAAACTACTGAGGTGACATTCTTATAATGTGAAAGAGAGAACTGACAATAGGCTCAATACTACAAGAAATAGGTTGAGATGTAATTACAACTTAACTCCAAAGAATGTCCTTTTTCATAAATTTAGTCTACTTGGCTTGAAAAAGGTTAAACTTATACCAAATAGATGTCCTTTCAAATTGAATTTATGAGTGTAAAAGAGACAAGTTCACTCAACAATATTTTATCTTTTTGAGAGAGTCGGAAAAGATCTTAAACCAGACTCGGGGGAGATATTATAATCACCCTATCATGGGGGAGGCCATGGCTCTCATGCAGGACTTAATTGTAAATTCATCAACTTAGAGATAATTGACACAAGCTTGGGAAAACCCAAATATTTCCAAGTCGAGGAGGATAAAATACATGCATAGGTTACCTTTTATACAATATATTGAAGAGTTCCCCTTATCTAGAAGGGTGTAGAAGAAGGAATTCGAGGCTCTACGAGATCATTCCAATCAAAGGAAACCACCCTAGGACTTGGAGGGAGTATACCTGAATAGAGTGGAATGATACCTTGTTCAAAAGGTACATGAATAGAAATGTTAAGGACGTAATCAAAAGATGCATCACCCTCCAAAAGAAGAGTGGGATTGACCAAATATTGCATCGGTAATATCACTTACTTAGACTTTTCACTCTCCAAGAGAAGAATGGGATCGACTAAATATTGCATCAACACAACCACCTCTTCAACCAATGGTTGAATAGGATGCAAGACAACAAGTTCAAGAGACACATCACCCCTAAAAACAATAGTGGTGTCTGTTGAATATTGCATTGACACTATTGTTGGTTGAACAAGATGCGAGACAACATGGTCAAGAAATGAATCACCCACAAAACTAAGAGTGGTTTTAGTCGAATATTAAATCGGCATGACTGTTGTATCAACCAAAGAAGTATTATAATCTTGGGAAACCAAATATGTCTTAGAACCCGAAGGGACCCCAGGAAAGGACCATGCCTCTTGTACCACAACAGTAGCAAGGAAAAAATGAGTAAGATGATCTCCTTTGAAAATCATACAAAGGAACTTGGGCTTACATCTTACACATCTAGTATTTTCAATCATATGAATGTCCCCAGCATGACTTGCAGAGGCTAGTAGAAAATATCCAACATGACTTGCAGAGGTTGGTGATGAATTCCCAACATGACTAGAAGAGTTTGGTGACGAACCTTAAACATGAATAGCATAGGTTGATGATGAACCCCCAACATGAATAACATATGTTGGTGATGTATCCCCAACATGATTGGAAGAGGTTGGTGATTTATGTATAATGTGACTATCACTGACTAGGTTTGTGCCCCCGGCATGACTTGCAACAGTTGTTTGTTGGTCTTCAACATGGATTTCAGAGGTTGTCGACCAATCTCCAACATGATTGGCAGAGGTTGGTGATATAATGATAGTATGACTTGCAGTGACTAGAATGGCAGTGGTTGGTTGTGGCATTTGAGACAAAGGTTCTAGGAAAGACTAGTTTTGATAAATTTTCGGCAAGGAAGGGTTATGGTATACACCATGGCCCTATTTGGCAGGAAAGTATCCTCCTCCAAACTGATTCATAAAGGGTTGTAAGGGTCTCATCACTAAGGAGGCTACTTGAGAAGAGAAAGCGACATCACAAGGGTTACTCATGTGAGGATATATGTTTCCCCCAGACAAAGGAACTTCACGGAGGGGGTTTCCCATACTATAAAACTGACTCCCCCATGATGAAATGTCATAGGAAAGACACAGGTCCTCCATGGTAAAAGCGTTCGTAGGAATCGACATAGCGGAAGAGGGACAGATGGACAAGATGTAATAGGTATAATGACTACCCATTTGAGCACTTGCTCCTGGAAAAGTGAAGCTAGGATTGGATCCATAGGAAGGAAGATTCCAACCTCCTACTGTAAGAGATGGTTGAGGGATATGACTCCCACCAAATTAAAAGGGAGAATAAGGAGGAATCATGCCCCCAGACCCAAAACTAGGATTCACATAAGGAGTCGAGACAAAGAATGGAAAGTGCGAAGATATGTCTGAAATACTATGAGAAAAATGATTAGAGGCCCAAGATATTGGTTAAGTATCATGATTCGAAGTACCACTCAGAAATACAAAATGATTTGTCCCCATGGAATGAGAAAATACCATGGGTTGGGTAGCGCTAACTGAGGGAGTCATGGGGACTCCACTAACCATAGAAATGAACACTCACAACACAATACAAAATCCTAAGGCCAACTAATAATCAAAGATCACACCAAAATAAACAAAAAAGGCCAATATGCACACAAACATGATAAACTGGTTGAAAGGGGCATCCCTCCCTAAAGTAGGTATGCGTCACCCAAGAGGGGCCTGATACTCCCTTCAAAAGATCAAAGGAATCAAAATCAGTTATAAGGGCCCTCGTAGGCTTAACAACTAGTCAATCAGATCCCCCTGGAGAGGTAATCCTCCATAAAGGTTGTGTGTTGTCTGACCCTTATCTGACTCAGGGTATTTGCAGAATAACCCCTACAAGTAACCTATGTGGCTACCTATGTTAGGAAACTAAGCCACCACGATATAACCAATGCATGTGGTAATAGTCATAAGTCAGGTCCACTGTATGGGTAGGGTAACAAAGCCCAAAATCTCGAAAGCATTGCCTCTCACAGAGGTAAAGGTACTAGAAATATCCCCATATACAAATAGTGTTGATTAATTGGGTTGGTTGTCATTGATGTCAACCCTTGAAGAAAGTCCAATAGTGAATTCCGGTAGCACAAACGTTTGGGTAATGGACCCAAGTTTGTTTTATGGATAATGGTATGAGATTTGATATATTTCTAGGTAAGGCTATTATAGATGGATATTACAAATCATGCCATTTCTGATGGTATGTGGAACATCACATAACTCCTCACGGTTAGAGAGTTATGGCCATGTGAAGTTAGAGAACCCTCATGAGTCATATAGAAGCCCCAAAAGGTCAAAGTAGTCAAAGTGGTTGCAAAGAAGAAATCATTTAAATAATAAAGTGAAGTTATGAGTGTACTATAAATCAAAGTGGATGAAAAAGAAATTATTTAAATAATAAAGTTAATGGAGAACTTACTAATTGTGGAAAGTGGTTAAGTTAAGTGGACAACTGGTTAGAAGTGGGTTAGCCCTAAAATAAGGAAAGTGGGTTAAGATGGTTAGAAGGTAACCCCTTGAGGAAGGTACATGAAAGTATAAATAAGAGGAAAATGTCTCTCATTTAAACACACTTGAGTATATTGAATATCTATTTTTGTGTAAGCATTATTGCAAGAACTCATTGATACATCTAAAGTTGTGAAGTATGAGGTAGCACAAAGGGTTGACGATGAAAGTTTCAGAATTACAACGAATACTAATAAAACCTAAGTTCTAAGGTACATGTGGGCTAACCGTGTATTAGGGTGTGTACATACGTGGGCTAGAAGTGTATTAGGGTGTGTACATGAGGGTAAATCCATAGAAACTTGAGAAGTTGAAGATGTTGAGGTTCTAGATTCTAAAATGAAGCTCCCAGGAAGGTCTACATTGATCAAATACATCATATATATCCATTGGTTCAAAAGGTATGTCTTATTTGTATGAGTAGTTGGATTTTGATGTATGCATGGGAAATGGTTATGGAGATTTTAGGATTCTCCCTAGAGAGACTAGTGGTTGCATGGGATTTTATGTATAAGTTAGATCTACAAAAATGCAGTGCTAGTATAATCAATATTTATCATCGATACTTCTTGTTAGAGTTGAGGGACATCTTGTATTTCTTGGAATATGGCTAAGGGTTTTTGTGGTACATGGTTGAGAGATTTTATTTGTGAAGTGGTTGATGTATTGAGAGGCTAAATATTAGAAAGGGTTTTTATGTCTAACTCATGTGAGGATTATTATATTGGCTCATGATAACACACACTCATTTGGAATATGAATAGAGAGAGATATAGAGTCTTTGGGTAAAGGTTATGTATGAGAATTCATGCATAGGGTAAAGTTACAGTCTGGATACAGTGATAGGTTGTAGATCTTTGTGAAAGAGGTTGCAGAGGGTCAAAATTTTTGATAATAAAAAAAATCCTAGTTTTAGAAGGCATACGTAGGATGCATAACATATAGGTTGCGTACATATGCGAGATGCATAACAGATAGGGCGCATAAATACACATTCTACATAACTACAAGTCATGTATATGTTGTATTTGGTTGATACATGTTCAATTCAGGTACAAAATGATTGGAGGGAAGTAGTAAAGGTTGGTTGTAGGTCAATGGTATAGGTTGTTAGAGTGGTATATCTCACAGTGATAGTGTGAAAATGGTTCCATCATTCTACTTCTATGTCAGGGAGGTTGGATGGGGAAAGGAGAAGTGGTTGTAGCCAATTCTCAGTTGTAGCCGAAGAATAAAGGGGGTTGTAGCCTCCTTCTAGTTGTAGACATATAATTGGGGAGTTGGAGCTTCCCTCAGGTTGTATCCTGAGAAACAAGGTGGTTGGAGCCTCCTTCCAGTTGTAGATGGAAAAAAAAGGAAGTTGGTGCTTCCAATGAATGTAATTCTTAAACACATATACGAAAAATCATTTTGTGGTTTTCTCCCACTTTGGGTTTCCATGTAAAAAAATGGGTGTACTGTGTATGTGTATGATTTCTCATTTGTTCATTGTTTATTTACTCTGAAACTATTGGATGATAATGCTACATTGATATAACACTTGCATTTTATGGTTAAAAAG
>JZKD02S1795518.1:45640-69492 GCA_000966675.3 Picea glauca | reverse complement strand
AGTAATCCAACAAATAGATCCCCAGAAATATCTCTGATGATAAGAAGGTATTGGAGGGATATCTCCTAAACCAACTTCACACGACCTTGTTCTTAACTCTGGTGTGAGAGGAGCCTCCTAATGTCACCAATCATACAATGGGATTCACCACTCCATTAGTCAGACACATATGTTGAGTTTAATAGACTTGGAGAAGTTTACTCACAAAATCCTATTCCAAGGATCTAAATCTTAAGCTAGTTTGTGCACCCTGAAAAATAAAATTGTTTCTGATCAATTTTAAATTTATCAACTTTACTTTTAGTGGATTTTTTTACTCAAAAGATGTGGTTGTGAAACTGATGATGTTATGACTTAGCAAGTAAAATAATTGAATATGAATATAATGCAAAGTCCTAACTTCAATTCTCAACAAATGATAAGCTTTTCAAAATGCAACTTTCAATTTAATTCTGCAATTTCAAATAAGATGCAATCTTTCCATACATGTACTAAGATCAACAAGAAGAACCCAAAAGATCAAATGCCAATAATGCAAAATGTATTTTTTATATTTTCAATATAAAAGAATGAAAATGCAATGAATAAACAACAACTTGATATAAATACCCTACTATATGTAAACATAGACAAACCAAGTAGAGTATCAATAAGAAAACACCCATCCCAAGATGCAAGGACAATCAATGAAAAGGATGATGAGAAAGAAAAAACCGCCCAAAAATTCAACCAAAGAAAGCTTTCCTATCACTCTGTAGGCACTTAAAAGTCATGACAGAGACCTAAGAATACTCAACAACCATAAAAAATTACCCAACAAAAATCAAACTCAACAATCAAGAAAACAAGGATGATGTACATGACTATTCAGGAGAAAATCACTTATATATGCTTCCTACAGAATGAAAACTCACGTATGTATGCGAATATCAAGGGAAAATCCATGTATATATATCGAAACACTCCCATATTAAGGATAAGGCCAAGAAACTCAGACTCAAAATGAAAAGAGGTTTTCAAGGAATCAGATGACAGGAAACTCAAGATAACCGAGAGAAATCAAAGGATAAAAACACTCCAAACCCCGAAAAGAAGATTCAATCTCCAGTATGGTCTCCAGTTCTATTACGAGGAAAATCACTCTATGGCATGGGGTAAACCACACAAGATGGAAATGACTGCAGAATCAACTCTAATCTCAAGTATGCTATATAAACAAATATGATAACAAGACAATATAAATATCCTACCTCGCCTAGATGTTCGATGAAGTCCACCGTTGAGCACTCGACTCAAATAAATACACCTACAACTTGTCCTCAACAACCAATATACACAAGCATATGGTGATAAAATATAAATTTAGCACATACAATAGCATAATTCCTCAATATTCATAACAAATACTCCCATGGAATAACAATTCAAATATTTTCAAGACATTAATTGGACGAGAAAACAATATTTCTATTAAAATGTTATAAACATAAGTGTATGAATGACAAACTTATGTGTCTGCATGTTCAAAACCGAGAAACTAAGTCCCTTCCAGCTGGGCCTCCACCATTTCAATCCTCCACCAAAGGAAAGATCATATAAGAGAGACAATGAGGTTCTCCATCAAATAGGGAAGAGTTTGGGGGATGAACAATGTGTTCAAACTTTAAAGTACAAAGGGATGCAGACTCAATATGAAGTGAATAATTTCTCTAGAGTAACTTTTCTCTCAAAGTTGAATTATTCTCCTCTTCTCCACAACTTGGATAAGGCCCATTTATAGCCTGCAAATTGAACTGAAGGGTTGAGTCGAAACATTTCCAGTATATGGAAGGTCAAGGATCATGGATCCCATCACGTGACATGGAAACTCGATACCACTTTTTAATTTTGAGCACAAAACTCGATGTACACAAGTTATAATGGTGCAACCTGCATATATGCATGTTGTATAGCCATTAGGGTGAGTATATGTGGAAAAATATAATTTTTAGCTCTGATAACTGCAAAAGGGGACTTCAAGTCTACATAGGGAAATGGAAAAGGACTTCTGAGAAAGTTTTCATGGGGTGATGAAAATATTTCGATAACACACTCCAAGTAATCCTCTTCTCATCAATGTGTTTCACTTGCATGAATTGATCCCACCACAATGATGATTTTCCTTTTAGTTGATAGATATCAATTCTCCCTTCTTCCTACACAAAATAATTATGCATTTGGAAATACTTCCTCATACCCAGTAGCCAGGTCTCCACATCTTCATCCTTCTTGTGTTAATCGTTAAAGGTAGGAGGCTTGATATTATTCATTTCTCCATGTATATCATCCACCCTAATCCTTCTCTTATGATTTATGATGGGAGATGAACTTGATTTACTTTGCACTTTCCTAAATGAATGTTTTGGTGAGTGAGGGTGATTCCTATCGACACTTATTGTGTCTCTTTTTTCCTCATCATGAGACCTGCGAATTCTTGACTTTCTCGACTCTATCTACTTATCCATTTTATTTTATATTCTTTCCAATCATTGCATCAACTTAATATTTAAGTCATCTTGTTTCTCCTTGAATTTTATAATCCTTTCATTATCAACTTTATAACTTTGATATATTTCTACTATCCCTTTATGGTTTCTACCAAGTTTATGCACTCCTCCTTGGATTTTATACCATCAACACTCAAATTGACAAACAAATCCATGAATTCATCATCATGGTTGTAACATCTCTTAAGATATTTCATGATTTTTGAATTTATGTGTTGATTTTATCCTCCTCTATTCGTTATTAATTCTGTAAAATGCGCAAGCAATAAGATTTGTTAGATGGATTCATGAGACAACCTCATGAAAACTCTGCATCTTTTTATCAGAATCCTTTCTTATTAATCCCATGATATCACTAGTATTAAACATGTACCAATATGTGATTTCAATTGACATATACATCCTGTATCAGTATTACACACGCACCACCAGTTTATTTTCCTGCAACCCTAATTTTTAGTGCACACACTAGTGCATCGTTATTTTCTACACATTTCCAGTGCCACACCCTGCATTGTCAAAATTTAGCTCACACACTTCCACATTATTATCTTAGGTGCACCATGGATGCGCTATAATTCTAAATTTGACCACTTACTAGTCTAAATTTCCCTTAAGTAGAAACCCATCCCATGTAGGCTAAGTGTAATTCCCAAATTCAACCACTTACCCATTATATTTTCTTAATTTTCAGAGTATTAGGATTACCAGTGTAATTAGATATTATTTTATTTTAAAAATAATATACCATGAACTGAAAATATGAGGAGCATAAACAAGTACAAGAATACACAAGATTTTATTATAGGAAAACCTAAAACCCTATGAAAAAACTAGCCAACCTTTCTTAGAGAGATTATGTCAATATAGTCCAACCATGAACCATCTCTCAAGAGAAATAGATAATTAAGAAACCCTAACACAAGGATATCACACTAGATAGATATAGCATACCAAATAGTTTCAGAAACAACACCATACAGAGATATCACACCTCTTCTCAAGGAGAGCGCACAAGAGAGAAACCACCACCAAGAATAACCAAGAATCTCCAAGAGTTGCAGTGTTGCATATTCCTTCCTTGCCTCAAACTTGCACCTTATTTTTGAGTGAGAGATGAGTGAATGTGTGTGTGAAAATGATCAAGTCATCACCTTGTTTATGGTATTCAATTCACTTTATTTGGGGCAGACTTCTTCTCTGGGAAATTCTATTTAACCTTTATCTTTTCCTATGAGTCGACTTCTCTACCTGGAGGTTCTAATTTCTCTTTATTCTTTTTTCATGGGATGGATTTTCTTTCAGGGTGTTGTTCCTTCATTCAATGGTCATCCTTTGACTTGTGGTATCATTTTATCTTCTAATAAAGGTTGTCTAAGAGGAAAATACCTCCTAAAACTACCAAAAAATCAACACTACCTCTTATATAGGGAGGTATTCTTCCACAATGTTTTCTTCTAGTAGTTTGATGACTACCACTATAGTCCAATGACTATGCTACAATCAACTAGTAGCACACAACTACTACCATGCCATCAGTATCTCAAAAATTCCACCATAGTCTCTTTGACTATGTTGCAATCAAATAGTAGAGCACAACGACTACCATGTAGTCTAGTAGTCTCCATGACTACATAGCAATCAAATAGTAGCACACAACTATTAGCATGTTGTCTAGTAGTACACAACTACTTCCATAGTCTCATGAATATGTAGCAATAAACTAGTATCACATAGCTACTAGCATGTTTTCCAATAGTAAACAACTACTTCCATAGTTTCACGATTATGCAACAATCAACTAGTAGCACACATGTATTGCCATGTTGTCCAGTAGTACACAATTACTGCCATAGTCTCATGACTATGTAGCAATCAACTACTAGCACACAACTACTAGCATGTTGTCCAATAGCACACAACTACAAGTATGTTTTCCAGTAGCACACAACTATTTCCATAGTCTCACGAGTATGTAGAAATCAACTAGTAGCACACAACTACTTCCATAGTATCACAACTATGTAGCAATCAACTAGTAGCACACAACTACTAGCATGTTTTCCAGTAGCACACATCTACTGCCATAGTCTCCACGAATACGTAGCAATCAAATATTATCACACAACTACTAGCATGTTGTCCAGTAGCACACATCTACTGCCATAGTCTCCACAACCATGCTGTGATTTTTCTCTAGTATTTTTATTCACACCCATCCACTGGGAAAGAATAAGACCATAGATCCAATTCTATGCCATGGTCCAAGACCATGCTACAATTCTTATTCACACCTAGCCACATCACATGGCGTAGGGAAGAATTGTACTAGGCTATACATTACTCTCCCATTCACCTCACATGAATGATCTGAGAAACCCTTGGTCAAAGGGGAATCCTTCTGGAGGAAAACCATCACACCTCCCTCTCAATGAGGGTGGACATTCTGCATCATGCTAAGCTTGTCTATGAATTACTGATACTTCACTCTAGATAGAGGATTTTTAAGAATTCCCGCTATCTTCTCATATGTGGATATGTACTAGAGATCCACTGCTCCTCTCTGCACCATTTCTTGATTGTAATGGTATTTGATCTCTATATGTTTTGACTTTTCATAGAACACTGGATTCTTTGAAATCTTCACACAAATTTTATATCACAATATATCAAAGTTGGCTCCAAATCTAGATCAAATAACCCTACAAGCAAATTATAAATCCACATTGCTTCACAACTTGCAACAATGGCTACACTATACTCTGCCTCTACTGTAATGAGTGCCACTAATGTATTTTTTCTCCTCAACCATGAGATCATACATGATCCCAAACTGAAGCAACATCCTGATGTGATTTTCCAATCCATTGCACTCCCTAGCCAGCCAAAGTCTATATAACCTTGCAACTTCACTTCACCATCCGAGACATATCTAAGTATATATCCATCAGTACCATGCAAGTACCTTAACACATGATTTGTTGTTATCCAATGTACATGTATAGGCTCAACCATGTATTGAATCAAGGTGTTAACTAGGTACATCAAGGATTTGATCAATTGTCTGTACATCATGGGATCAATCAAATATGAAGATGAATCACTCAATAGCTTCATATTCATAACCATAGGTGTTTCCATGGACTTCCAGTCCATCATCCCGAACCTGCACAGGATCTTCACTGTGTATTTCCTTGGCTAAGAAAAATATCATATGATATATTCCACACCTCCAATCCCAAGAAATAGTGCATCAGACCTAAATCCTTCATTTTGAACTCTAAGGTGATATCCCTCATTCACCCATCTATGAGATTCTCATCCCTTGTGAGGAACATGTCATCCACATATAGGACCAAAATAAATGGGAAACCATCTTCAACCTTGTAGTAAAGGTTTGGATTTGCATCACTCTTGGAAAATCCCAAGATCATCAAGTAACTGTCTATTCTCGCATACCATACCCTCGGTGCCTTCTTAAACCTGTACACATATTTATTCAATTTGCAGACATGCGACTCCTTCCCATGGATCACAAAACCTTGTAGATGCTCTATGTACACTTCTTGTTCAATTACACCATTCAAGAACACAGTATTGACATCCATATGGTGTAATTTTGATGATGCATGCTCCCTCCATAACCCACAGGTCGGAAGTTCCACGTCAACACATGATCTTTCCCTTAACACTGGCTAAAGAGATTTAGAATGGCTCTTCTATTTCCCTTTCGGGAAATCTGCACCCACAGTCAATTTCAAGAATTCCCCCTTTTGCTTCGGGAAATCGGACTTCGCACTTTCGCGAATCCGTTGGTCACGCGCTCATCTCTCAGATCTCTAAAACCCGAAAACAGTCAGTGCTGACCCTTCCTCTTCCTCTTTCAGACTTTTCCCTATTGTGATTTTGGCAGTCGCAGTGTCAAGAAGCTTGTTCCTATGATTCTCGAAACCTGATTTTTTGAAACTCCGATACACTCACGAGCTTTGACTTTTCAATGCCACTTCACTTCTATTGAGACTTCGGACTTCGCGATATCGCGAATCCTAATGCAAAGAATTCGGGACTTCACTCCACGAAACTCCAAAATGGTCAACGAAGGTTGACTCCATGTCATTAGTGCACCACATGTCCGCTTCGCTGAATCCTGTGGCCCCACACCGTTCTCTTAGCCTTCAGGATTTCATGTTTCGTGATATCGCGATTCCCGTTGCAAGGTTTTTGGAACATCATCCTACGAAATCCCGATACAGGTATCCATGTGTAAATATGATGGCCCTTGTGGCTTGGATCTATGGTCCTACTCCTCCTGAGTTTAGAACCTCTATGGAATACTCGTCGTATCTTCCCTGCTCCTCCGTGAGATCTAACAGCCCACGGGACTTCGCAAATTCGCTTCAGAGAATTCCAACCGTCTGTCCTTTCTCTGAGAAATCGTCCTCCTATGGTCTGACGTCACTATTCCTTCCTTCGGCTCCTTCAAAGGTTCAAATCCTTTTAAACTTTCCCAATTTCGAGTCTTTCAAAAAACCTCTTTGCACACACTCCTTGCGACAGACTTTCAAACACTTCCAAGTGTTGGAATCCTTTGACTCTGCGCACACCTGTAGTAGCAATCTATAAATACTTTGCTCAGGTTCACAACCCTGAGGCTTCACTCGGCCTGTGCACTCCTTGCACGGCTCCTGTTCCCAACTGCACTTCTGTGGAAATGCGAACAAAATCTATCTCTCATGAGGTTTCAGAGACAGACCTTTGAACACCTTGTCGATGCACTCCTTGCAGGAACTCTTGCTCAGATAGAGAAACAATTGAAACTCATTCCTCTCCTCTTTCCTCTTAGATTTTGAACATTCAACAAGAAATCATTCATACATAGCATAAAAACAATTGCATGACAGAAAGAGTAAAAAATTCATGAGCATAACATTCAAATATGCATACACAGAGAATATATGAACACCATGAGTCTGAATCACAACTTTCTTGTATTAATTCAAAACTTCTGTACATGGATTCTGCTACACAGCTCTCTGCTTTTCTTCTATGCTCATCATCATGCTAATGTTACAATACACAAATGAGGGTGTCTATAACCCGTTTCCCTCTTGCGCTCTAAAACTGTCTAATCTACACATTGAATCATACCTACTTGCATTAACTACCATAAATGCCTCCTACCTACTAAGGACGAGAGCGGATCACTCAAGGTTCGTTTACATTTTACAAGTGCACTTCTTCTTAATGGATTCATTTAAGATCACGTAATAACTTCAAGGTGATTTCAAAATTTGTGCTGGGCACTTTTCCAGTTGTCCGTTGTCTCTGTGCTGGCTCGCTTGAGTTGCTCCTGCATCATACTCCCTCGCTTGAAAATTTTCATGGGCTCCTGTCCATGAGCTCTCGCACAGTCTGTCCATGCCTCTGGATCTCCACTTCATTCTCCCAGCTAGCATCTTCAACTGGATGGTTCTTCCATTTGACGAGATACTCAAAGTATTGCTTTCGCCTAGTCTTCTTGCTCACTCTTTTATCCAATATGCACTCCATCTGCGGCTTATCTGCAACTAGCATCTTCTTTGTCCACTGGATCATTGGTTGTTCATTTCCTGTCCCTGCTTCCTCAGCTTTATATGGGTACAAATTTGAGATATTGAATATCGGAGAAATTCCGATCCCATCGGGTAATTCAATCTCGTAAGCATTCACCCCGAATTTCTTCAAGACCCTACATGGTCCAATTTTCTTCATCTTTAGCTTATTATATGTTCCTCTCGAGAAACTTTCCTTTCTTAAATGTGCCAGAATCAGATCACCACCCTCAAATTGAAGTTGTCTTCTATGCTGATTTTCTCTACGCTTATACTCTTGGCTCGAACTCTGCAAACGTTCCTTCACCTGCCTATGAAGTTCCTTCATCGCCTCTGTGAATTCTTCTGCACTAGCACTCCTAGTTGAAATCTGTTCTGAATCTCTCAATTCAGAAATTCCTCTCGGCTGCATGCCATAGACAATCTGAAATGGAATCTGCCCTGTGCTTCAGTTAACCGAGTCATTATAAGAAAATTCTGCCTGTGGTAATATGTTGTCCCACTGTCTGTGGTGTTCTGTCACCAGGCTTCTCAGCAAATCTCCCAGACTTATGTTCACCACTTCTATCTATCCATCCGTCTGAGGATGATAAGATGAACTAAATGGCAAGTTAGTTCCCAGCTTCTTCCATAAGGTCCTCCAAAAGTACCCTATGAACTTGGTGTCTCAATCCAAAACTATGCTTCTTGGTAAGCCATGAAGTCAAGTGACTTCTTTGAAAAATAGATTCGCAATGTGAGTTGCGTCACTGGTATTTTGACATGGAATGAAGTGTGCCATCTTGTAAAATCTATCCACCACCACAAAGATTGAGTCAAAACCTCTTTGTGTTCTTGGCAACCCCAATATGAAATCCATGTTGATTGCATCCCATGACCTTTCTGGTATGGGCAATGGTTGATAAAACCCCGCATTCTGCTTCCTTCCCTTCGAATACTGGCAAATTTTGCATCTGCCCACAACTCTCTTGACGTCTGCTCACATTCCTGGCCAAAAATATGACTCATTCAACTTTGTGAACATCTTGTCGTGACCAAAGTGCCCTGCCAATCCTCCACTATGTTTCTCCTTTAGCAAGTTCTCCCTCATGGAGCATTTCGGAATACACATCTTATTACCCTTAAACAGTAATCCTTCCTGTATCATGTATTCTACCCACTGGCTTCTATCCCTGAGAATTGGACTCTCAGCTGCTTCATATGCCTCCTTAAAATCCTGATCATCGGTGTACATGTTCCTGAGATCATCAAAACCCAACGTTTTGACTTTGAACTCCTGCAAAAGCAAACACTTCCTGCTCAAAGAATCAACCACTTTGTTAGCAGTACCAGAGATATGTTTAATCACAAAAGTGAAATTTTGCATGTACTCAACCCATTTAACATCTCTCTGATTCAACTTTTCCTGTTGAGTCACAAACTGCAATGCATGATTGTCACTGTACAAGACAAACTCTTTCGGGATCAAGTAATGTCTCCATTTCTTCAATGCCTGAATGATATCATAAAACTCCTTATCATAAGTGGAGTACTTCACTTTCACTTCATTCAACTTCTCGCTGAAGTATGCTATTGGCCTGTCATCTTGACTCAAGACTTCCCCTATTGCAAACCCGTTTGCATCACATTTCACTTGAAATGTCTTTCGGAAATCCGGCAACACCAAAACTGGTTGTTCCGTGATCTTTCTCTTCAACAAATTAAAAATCTTTTCAGCTTCTTCAGTCCAGTGAAAAGACTTATGTCTTTTCTTCATGGTGTCCATCATCGCTGCGCTAATTCCACTGAAATTCCTGATGAACTTTCGGTAGAAACTAGCCAATCCGTGAAAACTTCTCACCTCAAAGATATTCTTTGGTGATGGAAAATTATTAATTACCTCCACCTTATCTGGATACATCCTCAACTCATATGCAGAAATAACAAATCCCAAATAAATGATCTATGTCTTCATGAATGAGGATTTCTTCACGTTTATCAACAACTTCTCATGCTGTAATTTCTACATTACTGTAGCCAAATGTTTCAGATGCTCTACCACTGTTTTACTGAAAACCAGTATGTCATCTAAATACACAATGACAAATTTTCCGATGAACTCCCTTAGGACTTCATTCATCAACCTCATGAAGGTACTCGGTGCATTTGTTAATCCAAATGGCATAAAAATCCATTCATACAACCCTTCGTTGGTTTTGAATGTTGTCTTCCACTCATCACCCTCTCTCATGCGGATTTGATGATAACAGATTTTCAAATCAATCTTTGAAAAATAGTTTTCTCCACTCAAGCAATCCATCAGATCATCCATCCTTGGAAATGGAAATCTGTAACTGATGGTCATCTTGTTGATCGCCCTTGATTCAGTACACATCCTCCAACCTCCATCTTTCTTCGAACTGAATACTGTTGGAACAACACACGGACTCAAGCTTTCCCTGACCAAACCTTTGTCCAATGACTCCTGGACTTGTCTTTTGACCTCTTCATTCTCTTCCAGTGTCAATCTGTACACATATTTTTTTGGAAAACTAGCTCCTAGTATGATATCAATATGATGACTCAAACTTTTGATCGGTGGCAACGAACGAGGTAGTTCGTCCACTACTATATCAGCGAACTCTTCTAATAGTTCCTGAACTTATTCTGGTAAATCGTCCACCCTTGTGCTGGTCAAAACAATCTTCAGTTTCCTGACCACAATGAATTTTGGTTATTCCTTCTTCTTAACCTCTGTAAGAAGTTCTTTCCCACTCATGAGAAGTATAGTGTTACTTACTTCTGGCTTCACCTCCTTATCCTTGATTGGAAGCAACATGTGAGTTCTCCCATTCTTTTCTAGGGTGTATGTGTTCATTCTCCCATCATGAATCACATTCCTGTCATATTGCCACGGTCTACCCAACAATAGATGACAAACATCCATAGGAATGACATCACATAATATCTTATCGTTATATCCTCCTATCTTAAATTCAACTAAACATTGTTTAGTGACAGTTACCTGATGTCCTTTTTGTAGCCACGAAACTCTGTATGGGCTTGGATGATCAATCGTCTCCAGCTCCAACTTCTCTACCATCTCTGTAGAAATGAGATTATCCATGCTACCACTATCCACGATAACCTTTCATACCTTGTCCTTGGTCTTGCAAGCAGTCCTGAAAATTTTGGTTCTTTGGACTGAACTCTCCACCTCCTTCTCTGGTGTCAAAAGGACTTTTCGCATCATCAACGATCTTCCGCCTTCAACATCCTCTGCCTCAACATCTCGAATCAGTGCTTCGACGATGTGAGCTTCTCCACCTTCTTTATTTTTATCTAGACACTCGTAAGACTTGTGCCCATTCTTTCCACATGTGAAGCATGTTATTACTCCACCTCTCCCTCTTCCTCTACCTCTAGTACGAGGAAAAGTATTATTATCATCATAATATCCTCTCTGCTCAGTATGCTACCCTCGTTGTTCAGCATATTGTCCCCGCTGTGAGGTTCCAACTCTCTCAGTTTGAGTCTAAGGTTTCTTCCAGTCCTCCTTGGGCTTCTGATATTTATGTTGGGCAACTGATTTGCCTCTGGGCTGACTTCTGCCTCGGCCTCTCTAACCCTGTTTTCGGCTCAACTTTTCTTCCGCCTTTAGAGCCATATGATAAGCATCTTCCACTGTTCGGATGGTTACCATGCTCATATCATCTTTAATGTCATATCTTAGACCATTCATGTATCTGGAACCTTTTCATCATCGCTCTCCCGATAACCTGCCCTGATGTTCAGCTTGTAGAATTCTTCAGTGTATTCTTTCACTGTCATCAACTTCTGTCTCAGGTTTTGCATCCTCCTGAACAGAGTAATTTGATAATCTCTGGGGATGAATTTCGCTTTCATCTTTGTGATCATTCTATCCCAGCTCTTAATCTTCTACTTTACTTTGCAGTGTTTGTCAGCTTGTATTTCATCCCACCACAATGTTGCATGTCCCTTCAATCTTGTGACAGCATGCTTGACCTTCTTGTCCTCTTCGACATATTCATAGTCAAAGTATGTGTCCAAAGATCTAATCCAATCTAGAAGCTCCTCTGCATCCAGATTCCCTTCATAAACTGGAATGTCCATTTTCTCTCTTACACCCATTCTTGCAATAGCTTTAATCAAACGTTCATTTGCTGCATCTTCAGCTGCAACTTCTTCCTCGTGTTCAGCCTCAATTTCACTTTTGGAATCACTAAGATCCCCAGAACTGAATGTGCGTCGTTGTGTTGTCTCGATGTCTTCAAGTCTAGCATGTAGATCACACATTTCTTTCTCCATGGTTGGGTCAGTCATCTGCCTACCTCTTCTTCTCAGAATTTCCCTATCCTTTGGTGGATCGGGTGTTTGTTTGTCCCTTCTCCTTGGTGGCATGGAAAATTCTCCTCTTATCTACTTCAGAAAGAAAAGAACCTTTCTATGCTCTGATACTAGAAATGATGATGCACGCTCCCTCCATAACCCACAGGTCGAAAGGTCCATGTCAACACAGGATCTTTCCCTTCACACTAGCCGAAGAGCTTCGGAATGGCTCTTCTATTTCCCTTTCGGGAAATCTGCACCCATAGTCAATTTCAGAATTCCCCCTTTTGATTCGGGAAATCGAACTTCGCACTTTCGCGAATCTGTTGGTCATGCACTCGTCTCTCAGATCTCCAAAACCCAAAAATAGTCAGCGCCGACCCTTCCTCTTCCTCTTTCGGACTTTTCCCTATCGCGATTCCAGCGGTCGCGGTGTCAAGAAGCTTGTTCTCACGATTCCCGAAACCTGATTTTCTGAAACTCTAATACACTCACGTGCTTTGACTTTTTAAAGCCACTTCACTTCTATCGTGACTTCAGACTTCGCAATATCGCGAATCCTAATGCAAAGAATTCAGGACTTCACTCCACAAAACTCTGAAATGGTCAACGGAGGTTGACTCCGTGTCAGTAGTGCGCCACCTGTCTGCTTCGATGACTCCTGTGGCCCCACACCGTTCTCTTAGCCTTCGGGATTTCGCGTTTTGTGATATCCCGATACAGGTATCCATGTGTAAATATGATGGCCCTTATGGCTTGGATCTACGGTCCTACTCCTCCTGAGCTTAGAACCTTTCTGGAATACTTTCTGTATCTTCCCTGCTCCTCCGTGAGATCTAACGGCCCATGGGACTTTGCAAATTCACTTCAGAGAATTCCGACCATCCGTCCTTCCTCTGAGAACTCTTCCTCCTGTGTTTTGACGTCACTATGCCTTCCTTCGACTCCTTCAAAGGTTCAAATCCTTCTGAACTTTCCCAATTTCAAGTCTTTCAGAAAACCCCTTTGCACGCACTCCTTGCGGCAGACTTTCAACCACTTCCAAGTGTTGGAATCCTTCGACTCTGCACACACCTGCAACAGTAGTCTCTAAATACTTCTCTCAGGTTCACAACCCTGAGGCTTCGCTCGGCCTGCGCACTCCTTGCACGGCTCCTGTGCCCAACTGCACTTCTGTGGAAATGAGAACAAAATCTATCTCTCCTGAGGTTTCAGATACAAACCTTTGAACACTTTGTCGATGCACTCTTTGCGGACAATTCAACTGCACTCCTTGCAGGAACTCTTTCTCAGATAGAGAAACAATTGAAACTCATTCCTCTCCTCTTTCCTCTCAGATTTCGAACATTCAACAAGAAATCATTTATACATAGCATAAAATCAATTGCATGATAGAAAGAGTAAAACATTCATGAGCATAACATTCAAAGATGCATACATAGAGAATATATGAACACCATGAGTTTGAATCATAGCTTTCTGGTATTAATTCAGAACTTCTGTACATGGAGTCTTCTACACAACTCTCTACTTTTCTTCTATGCTCATCATCATGCTAATGTTACAATACACAAATGAGGGTGTCTATATCCCATTTCCCTCTTGCGCTCTAAAACTGTCTAATCTACACATTCAATCCTATCTACTTGCATTAACTACCATAAATGCCTCCTACCTACTAAGGATGAGAGCAGATCGCTCAAGGTCCATTTACATTTTACAAGTGCACTTCTTCTTAATGGCTTCATTTAAGATCGTGCAATAACTTCAAGGTGATTTCAAAATTTGTGTTGGGCGCTTTTCCAACTTTCCGTTGTCTCCGCGCTGGCTCGCTTGAGTTTCTCCTGCATCGAATTTCCATCCCATCATGGAAGAAATAGCGATAATAGGAATGATGGAAGTGTACTTTTCTACTAGAGAAAAAGTCTCATCATAATATTCTCCCTCTTTACGGGAGACCCATCTAGCCACAAATATTTCTTTGTACTTCTCTATACTGCCATCTACATCATGATTGATCTTGTATATCCACTTGGAAGTCACTATTGACTTCCCCTTTAGTCTCAAAACCACTTCCGACACATCATTCTTCATGATCGATTGGTACTCCTCCAACATGACATCCTTCCACACTTGTTTATTAGCAGCTTCTGCAAAAGTGGAAGGTTTTGAATCAATCATTTTACTCATAAATGCCACATAGATGAAAGAATTGTGTGGTCTCTTGTTCTCTCTAAAGGATCCTCTATGAGTTGCATGTCCTTCAACTTCTTGCAAAGTGTTATGGAGCCATTCTAGTCTTTTCCTAGTGATTGTAGCTTCTTTGGGTGGATCTACAGGTCTCTCTAGCTATATTGTCTCATTCTTATCTTCTGGAGTGATTTCTTATGGAGTAGAATCAATCATTATTGCATCTATTGGATCCTCCTACTCCTCTTTGTCCTCATCCATGTGATACTCTCTATATTTTATAAATGATCCATCTTCATCAAATGTCACATCCTGGCTAATTTCAATATGTCTCTGTCTGGGGATGTATATTCTAGAATCCTTAGAAGTCTCACTGTATCCAATTAATATTCCCTTCTTTCCTAAAGGTTCTATCTTCGTTCTCTTCTACTTGGGGACATGTATGTACATCAGACAACCAAATATTCTCAAGTGGACAAATTTTGGCTTCTTTTCAGTGAATAATTCTTTTGGTGTATTGTTCCCAAATATCTTGTGAGGAAATCTATTATGGACATGCATGGATGTACTAGATGCTTCTACCCATAAGTGCATGGGTAATGTTTTGTCATGGATCATCACTTTAGCTTCTTCTACAATTGATCTATTCTTTATCTCTGCAACCCCATTTTGTTGGGGTTTGTAGGGAGTTTTTCAACTCCCTCTTAATCTCTACTTCTCTACAAAATTATTTAAACTCATTTGAGGTGTATTCGCCTCCATTATTTGAACTCAATATTTTAATATTGCTTCCAGAGAGATTCTCTACTAAAGCCTTGAATTCTTGAAACTTACTGAAAACTTCATCTTTCATTTTTAAGAAATAAATCCATGACTTACATGTGTAATCATCTATGAAAATGACATAGTATATAAAGTTACCTAGTGATGGCATTGTCATATGTATGCACACATCTAAATGTATGATTTCCAAATCCCTTTGGATCTATTTTCACTTCTTGAGAAACTTCTCTTGGCATTATTTCCAAGTGTGCATCCTTTACATACTCAATCTCGATCTACCTGCATATCTGGTAGACCTATAACCATGTTTCTCAAAATTGGTAATGCTTTTTAATTTAGGGGAGAAAGTCTTCAGTTCCATAACTCACTAGAGATATTATTGTTATGTAAAAGGGGTTTTTCTTGGTGTCCTTTCAATTTTTACAATCCTCCCTCTTGGACACCAATCATGGTAGCATAATCTATGCTTGAATTCTTGGGCCATAGAAGAACTTGGCCATCCACAAAATCTACCCTGAAACCTTTATATTCTCAAGAAGAAGTAGAAACAAGATTCTTCTTCAAGCCTTGTACGAACAACACATATTTAATTGAGATATAATTACCTAAATCAAGTTGGTAGGAGGCTTCTCCTATTCCCATGATTTCATTTCTTGAATCATCCCCAAGCTCCACGTGAGGGGATGAACTATTCTCTGTCAATTCTGTAAAGGAAATTATGAAACCGGTCATGTCCTTAGAAGCACCACTATCCACGAGCTAAATATCACTTCCTTGAGTGAAATTTTCTATGAGAGAAGAGACACATACATATTATGCATCCTTTGATTCCTTTCACTTCTTATGAGGTGTGGACTCTTCCATATTTTTTGCATGTGCATGATGTTTCCTCTTTCCTTTCCCATGAGGACATTGAAAGGCATAATGTCTTAACTTCTTGCAGTTGTAACACATAATTTTTTATACATCCTTCTTTTGGTTTTGTCTTATATATTTTTTTGTATTGGTACTTATTATTTATTTCCTTTTCTTCACATGAGGAACAAGAGCTTTATTTTCTTCATCATTTGTCTTCTGCGATTTGGATATTAATCTAGATTCTTCTTGGGTATAGTCTATCCACAATTTGTCAAACTTGGGAAATTTTCTTGTTGCAAAAATTACTTGAAAAAATGGGTCCCAATAATATGGAAAACCATTAAGTGTGGTAGTCACAAGATATGCATCATCTATCGAGCCTCCAAAAACTGCTAGTTATTCCTTGATCTGCAAAATTCTCATGAAGTAGTTGGAGACTGTTTCTGACCTGTTCAATATCACATTTCTAAGTTGATGCCTTAGGGTTAGCTTCCGAATAATAGTTTTTCTTTCATATAGTTTGGCTAGGGTATCAAACATTTCATTTGGTGTCTTTACTTCTGACACATTGGGGATCAAGTGATCCTTCATTGAATCGGTCAATATCCTCTTATCGTTGATTTCATTCTTCTTGAACTTTACCTTGGAATATTCTTCTTTTGGCTCTGGGAGAACTTGCTTGACATGATACAACAATTTATTCTCTTATAGAATGAGGAGTAACCTATGTTTCCATAATATTATTTTTTCTACTCCATCCAACCTATCCTCAACTCTCATACCGATAATCATTTTCACTCGTAGAAACCCTAGATCTGAAAATTTGCAAAATTTCAAAATTCACAGAACTGTGATCTGAGTATTGTAGTGAGTGCACTAGGTTTAGAATATTTTATATGAAGTAGAATTATTCCCAATGACTTGGAACAAGTTCTCAACAATATTGAAAAAATAATTCAGTAGCTGCAAATATCAAGATCTTACTTCTGGTTGTTAGATTGTCTTGAAGGTAACCAACTCTAATACCATGTTAGATTTTCTTAATTTTTAGAGTATTAGGATTACCAATGTACTTATGTATTATTTTATATTAAATATAATATACCATGAATTGAACATATCAATAGCATAAACAAGTACAAGAAGATAGAATATTTTATCTCGGGAAAACCCCAAACCTAGGGACAAATGAAACCAACCTTTCTTAGATAGATTATGTCAATATAATCCAACCATGAACCATCTCTCAAGAGAAACAAATAATGAATAATCCCTATCACAAGGATGGAGCACTATATAGAGCTAGCATACCAAGTATCTGCAACAATAACACCATACATATATATTGCACCTCTTCTTAAGGAGAGTGCACAAGACAGAAACCACCACCAAGAATAACCAAGAATCTCCAAGAGATATAGTTTTGTGTCTTCCTTCCTTGCCTCAGACTTGAACCTTATTCTTGAGTGATATATGAGTGAGTGTGTGTGTATAAATGAGAAAGGCGTCACCTTATTTATAGTCTTCAAGTAACTTTATCTAGGGTCGACTTCTTCTCTGGGAAATTCTATTTCTCCTTTATACTTTCGTGTTAGCTGACTTCTCTTCCTAGAGGTTCTAATTCTACTTTATTATTTTTCAGTGGGATGACTTATCTTCTTGGGTGTTCTTAATTTGTTTAATGGTCTTCCTTTGACTTTTGTAATCTTCTTGTCTTCTAAGAAAGGTTTTCTAGGAGGAAAATACCTCTCGCAGCTACCAAAACATTAACATTACTGGTCCAGATTTTTCCTTAACTAGAAACTAAACCCATGCAGGCTCAATGTTGAAATTGTATCTCTAATACCAATTTGTAACATCCCTATTACCAATATGTAACATCCCCATCACCAAACTGCTTCTGATACCATGCTGTAACATTACCCAACTTACTATTGAACAACACTACTCCAAAATCCAGTGTGCAGATTCTACTCTATAACATTAGTCTATGCAAAATTACTTGAAGTAATGTTCTCAAACCCAAGTTGAGTCACTCCAACCCAAAATTTATTATTTTGACACAACTTGTAACAACAGAAGTAACACAATACAACTACGTGCACAATCATACTGAGCAAGCAAATTTAATATGTGTGTAACCATGCGGGCGTCACACGTCAATTCTATTTTCCTTGTGCACGTGGTCTACTTTCTTATGCATACAAGAGAATCCATCCTCTTGTTCACACATAGTATTTCCCTACATGCACAACTAATCTAAATTCCCTTATGGGACTCATGACCATTATCATAAGGTTAAATTAACAAGGAAACTAATAACAACTTTCATACTCATTCTCGACTACAAACACTGAATATCAACACCACACTTACATGTTCAAGAAACATTATACATAACAACATCAATTACTTATATGCAACAACATACAATAATTAAACCCATATTAAACATGGATAATTAATCACATAGTAAATGAGACAAGCACATAAATAGAATTATCTTTTTTGAAAATTCACCAACTGCACACAGAACTTAGATGTTCCTCCCATCCATAAACTTTGTTTCTCATATACTTTCAACAATAGGTCAACCCTGAGCTGGGGCTTAACTCCACCAGGGAAAAAGGGTTCATAATTCCAGGATAGGGTATAATAATCATAGAATTATTCATTACAAGGTGCCACTACTACAACTAGCCTATAGTTTCTCATTCCACATATTCTTCTTGCACCCAAGGAATTGTTCCCATTTTCTACTCAACAATCCCTCGACTACCCCACTTCCCTTCCAGGGTTCCACCAACATGACATACATGAATTCTTAGATCCCTGCAACTATTTCCCAATGTACCATAGAACAATTCCCAGCAAAACCCTAACCTAGAGAGAATGGTCACGGGCATGGAAACCTGCCTCTTTGACAACAAATATCTCACCTAGAGAGAATTCTCATGGGCATGACAGCATGCCTCTTCGACAACAAAGATTTATTTACAATACATAAAACCCCATTACAAAATTTTCTCTAGAGTTAAGGTAATAGTTGTCCTTTATCATACGTCTCGACCCCTTCTACACATGAGAAATGAATGACTCTCCAAGAATGATTTCTTCCCCTCCCAAAATACACTAAATCGAACAATATATATTGCATGCCATAAATTGGACACTTATCACCTTCAGAACTAGTTTTAGCCACTTGGTGACTCATTCCTATCCCTCAAAAACTTAGGATAAATAATTATCCATAAATTACACTATTTGGAAATATTAATAAAATATTCCCTCGGACTTAATTCCCCCCCCCCTTTTCGTTTTCGGTGGATTTATCCCCCTGTCTCTTTTCATCTAATCCATCATCGTGCAATGATGTTATATTACTAATAACTTGAGTGTGATTACATTTTATTAGGATAGGTGCATTGACCTACTTGCGTCCCAGATCACTAGCCTCATAACCACACATGCTATCCACCCTCAAATACATATACAACTATATATATATATATAAGGTAATTGTTGGGTATGTGTTATATTCTTTGCATGTGTGTGTGTCAGATTCGATAACTGCGTCTTACGATCCCTCTAGTAGTTTTCTTTGTGTCATGTGTGTCGGGCACTTCCTAGGGGGGTTCTAGGGGGGGGCAGGTATGCCCCCCCTGGTTACGTGCAACCCCCCAAAATTGTTTTTTGGGCGTTTTTTCTATTTTAGCGGATTTTTCTATTTTTAATGGTTTTCTAAATTAATCCCAGATTAAGGGATTAGGGTTTTGGTATCTACATAATACCTAAAAACATTGTATATATATTGTATGGTGAATGGTGAAATTAATACAATGAACCATTGAATGGTTTTCTCCCAGTTAAGGGTTTCCGGTATAAATCCTATGTACTATGTATGATCCATTGATTAATTTTTGTTTTTCTTAAGAATCTATATGAATTTATTTACTTCACAGGTTTAAAACTTACAGTAACCACATAGGCTCTCTTCCCTCAAATGTTAGAAAAAAAGGATCAAGGAGAAATAATTTAAAAAAAAATCGAAAATAAAATATAGAAGATACACAATACAAAAGAGACACATATATACGTGGTTCAACTAGTGTGGGCTACATCCCCGAGATAAATTGTCAGGTCCTTCCTTTATTGTCATCCAACAAATGAAGGGATACAACCTACAACACACACATTGTAACTTTCTCTTCTTTCTCTTAGAGTCTCCTCTCTCAGAATACCATATTCACAATGATACATAGCCACAATACATTTCCCTCATAAAAGAGGGTTGCCTTCTAGGGAAAAAAATCTTAACATAACTTCTACCATCAGATCTGCGACCTTATAATGAACAATCCATATTTACTATGAAATTACAATATACATTTACAAGGAAATTTTTCCTTAAAGGGCTTTGCACCCAAACCCCCATTGGGGAGATATTTCGCCAGAAACCCCACTTTCCCCCGGACCCCGTAGGGGGGGTAACCCCCCCCTACACTCTCCTATGAGGAGGAATGTACATTCTTCCGGTGCGTAAAGTCTTCATGGGGTATAAACACGACTAAAAACAAATACCTTTGAATCAGGAAGATAATTAGGCTCCAAAACCAACAATCTCCCACTTGGAGACTGATCTCAACAACTCCCCCATTGTTGTATATGCTATAATATGATCCTTCTTGGACCTATCAAATTTCTCATATTCACCTTCATGCTTGAAGACCAGCTAAAACTGAGCAGAAACTTTTTTTATCCCTAGTTACTCCCTTTGTTAACATGTCTGCAGGATTATGGCTAGTGTGTATCTTTTCCAACTTCAAATGTCCATCTTCCAATATGGATTGTATGAAATGGTACCTCAATTGTATATGCTTAGTCTTCGAATAGAAGGCTGAGTTCTTTTCAATAAGAATGGCACTCTCACTATCATAGTACAACCTTCTATTCTCCTGCTTCTTTCCCAATTCCTCCATAAACCTCTGTAACCAAATCATTTCTTTACTAGCCTCTATAGCAACAACATACTCTTCTTCTGTTGTTTAAAGTGAAACAACCTTTTGCAGTTTCAAAATCCAACTTACTGTTGTTCCACCTATAGTAAAAACATACCCTATGGTGCTCCTCCTGATATCTTTATCACCTTCCATATCTGAATCAACATATCCTTGTAGAATAGTGTCTAAACCGCCAAAACATAATGCATGAGTAACAATACCTCTCAAATACCTAAGAATCCACTTTACTTCCTCCCAATGTTCTTTACCTAGTTTGTTCATATACCTGCTCACAAATCCCACTGCATGTGCAATATCTGGTCTTGTGTAAACCATCACATACATCAAGATGTCAACTACTAATGAATAAATGACCATGAACATGTATTCTATCTCATCCTATGTATTGGAACACATTTCCTTAGTTAATTTTAAATGTCTGTCCAAAGGTGTACTAACTGGTTTTTCATTCTGCATTCTAAACCTATCCAACACCCTCTCTATGTACTCACCCTGTGACAATGTCAATTTTTTATTTTTCCTATCTCTTGTTATTCTCATACCAAGGATTTTCTTTGCAGCACCCAAATCCTTCATCGCAAATGAATTAGCTAATTTCTTCTTGAGCACATTTATATCCTTCATATTAGACCCTGCAACAAGCATGTCATCTACATACAATAGCAAGATAATATAGCTTTCATTTTCTATCCTTTTAAAATAAACACAATGATCAAAATGACATCTACTATATCCTTGTTCTATCATAAACCTGTCAAACTTCAAATACCGCTTCCTTGGAGCTTGCTTTAGGCCATACAAACTCTTCTTCAACCTGCATACCAAATTCTCCTTCCCTTTGACCTCATACCCCTATGTCTGCTGCATATAATCTCTTCCTCCAATTCCCCATGGAAAAAATTTGTTTTTACATCTAACTGTTCAAGATGCAAATATTCTGCTGCCATAAGACTTTAAAAAGTCCTAATTGAAGTCATTTTAACAACAAGAGAAAATATCACATCAAAATATATACCTTTATTTTGTGCAAACCCCTTTACAACAAGTCTAGACTTGTACTGCTTTTTTCCTCCATCTTATTCCTTCAACTTGTAAATCCATTTATTCTGCAATGCTCTTTTTAGTGTAGGCAACTGAACCAAATCCCAAGTTTGGTTATTTACCAGGGAATCCATTTCTTCATACCTTACTCCCACTTCTTTTTAGTGTCTACCTGTATTGCCTCTTCATAACATTCTAGTTCACCAGAAGCAATCAACAATAAATAATACAATGAATGAGAGTATCATTCAGGGGTCTACTTAACCTGGTAGATCTTCTAACAACACTTGCGGGATTTTGAGGTACTCGTTTCTCCTGTTGTTGTACATTTTGATTTTCTGGTACCTTTGGAATTTCTATTTTAGTGATCTCATCAAGCACTGTGTATTCTGGTTTTTCTTTTTTTGGTTTCTTTCCATGCAATTGATCTTTGAACATGACCTTCTCATTGAATATGAAATATCTACTCCTAATGATTTTGTTATTTTCATAATACCATAAGAGATAACCAAAATAATTAACACCGTATCCAATAAAGGTACACTTCTTGGATTTTTCCTCAAGCTTTGTTCTATTTTATTTATCAATATGGACAAATGCTTCACAATTGAAAGTCTTCAAAAAATAATAGTTTACCTTTTTACCTCTCCATGCCTCCTCTGGAATTCTACCATCGAAAGAGCTTGAAGGTCTTTTGTTTATTAAGTAAACAACAATATATACTACATTTTCCTAGAACTATAAGGGAAAAACAACATGCAATCTCATACTCCTTGCACGGTCCATGATTGTACTGCTCATCCTTTCTGACACACCATTTTCTTGTGGTGTTCTTGGAACTGTCTTATCTCTATGTGTCAAACAATTGGCTTAGGTTGATGTATAGTTGGTATGGATTGTTGGTTTTCATTGATGTTAACCATTGGAGAGTGATTTTGTATATTTATTTCAACCCTTATTGATTGACATCAACCCTTGGAGAAAGTCCGATAGCAGATTCTAGTAGCACAAAGGTTTGGGTAATGGACCCAAGGTTGTTTCATGTATAATGGTATGAGTTTTAATATATTTGAAGGTAAGACTATTCTATATGGATATTACATGTCATTCCATTTCTAGTGGTATGTGGAACGTCACATAACTCTTCACGGTTAGAGAGTTATGTCCATGAGAATTTGGAGAACCCAGGATTGGGTAATGGACCCAAGTTGATGGATAATGGTATGAGTTTTGATATATTTGCAGGTAATACTATTCTATATGATAGTACATGTCATGTCATTTCTGGAGGTATGTGGAACATCACATAACTCCTCACGGTTTGAGAGTTATGGCCTTATGAAGTTGGAGGACCCTCATATGTTGGCTTGAAGCCCCCAAAGGTCAAAGAAGTCAAAGACCTTGCAAAGAAGAAATTATTATTTAAATGATAAAGTAAAGTGACAAAGTCAAGAAGGATTATTTAAATAATAAAGTGAAGTGACAAAATCAAA
>JZKD02S1795518.1:0-38885 GCA_000966675.3 Picea glauca | reverse complement strand
ATTTAAATAATAAAGTGAAGTGACAAAATCAAAGAATATTATTTAAATGATAAAGTGAGGTGACAAAGTCAAGGAGGAATATTTAAATGATAAAGTAATGGAGAACTTTCTAATTGTGGAAAGTGGTTAACCCTAAAAATGAGGAAAATGGGTTAAGTGTCATATAAATGGGTTAAGTGACCTAGAAATGGGTTAAGTGACCTAGAAGATGGATAGTATAAATAAGAGGCAAGGCTCTCTCATTTTACATCACACTTGAGAATATTGAATATCTATAGGTGACTGAGGTAACCAAGGGATATCTAAGACAAATTTCAGAGGGAAGGTGAAGAAAATAAAGATGAAATTCAAGGGAGGATAAATTCTTTTTATGATGCTTTCTAAGGTATGTTATTTACAGGTCATCTCACCATTTTTCACAATAATTTTTTTTTATAGAATTATTTAGAATGAAAAATTGTCATTGCATTGAGGAAAGATATCCAAGTATCTGTGGTAAAAAATTCAGCTAGTGGGTCGTTTTATTTTTGGAGTTACACTAAGTGGAAAATAGGGTTTGTGGATAGTCCTGAAACTTGTCTAAAACAAATGTTTCGGGTAAAAATGTCATAACATTCGTAAAAGATTCAAATTCAGTAAGAAAACATGTGTTGGTTATAGTACATTCTGTGTTATTCTGTGTAACATTTTCAGTTCGATTCAAAAAATATTTTGTGCGGGGAATTCTCTACAAGGTTGCTCTCTAGAATAAGACAAAATTCAACAAGGTATAACATTTTTTCTATAACTCCCTTTCTGATAGGTTCCAACTAGTGACACCTGAATGAATTGTATAAAAAACATTGAATAACATTGTATATCATTTTCAGATCTTTATTCATTACAAGTACATATTTATGATTATTTCAAGTTAGGGTTGTTGACTAATCCAAAACTAGTCATGTGAGACTAAAGAAACGTTTGATGAAAATGCTAGTCTCTTGTTGTTAAAGTTAAGGAAGGTTTGCAAGTATGTGATCATATACACCAGGTCTATTAAAATGTTACAAATCATATTTGGATGATGAAATTGATGAGGGATTTTGGTTGAGGTACATGTTGGGTACATGGTTGAGACAAGTAATTGATGAGTTGTCACATACATGAGGTGTATAGTTGATGATGTTGGTACATCCTGATGAGTCATAGTTGATGAGTAGTTGACACATGATTGGTACATATTTGGTACATGGTTGGAGGCACTTTTTAGTAGTATTGTTGACACATGGTTTATGGATGATGTAGCATACTTGTATTAGTATATTATTAGAAGAACGTATTTATCTTGGTGATGATTATGAGTTGTTATGTTATAATTGGTTAATGCACATATTTACATCTTTGAGAGTTGTCTTGGTGATTGATCTTGGTGAGTAGATCTAATTTGGTTGATAATATTGATGAGACATGTTGTTGTGATAGGTTGTTTGCACAGGTTGTTGACACATGTTATTTATATAGGTTTGGTGCATGGTTGATGCACTTGTGCATGTTATAGGTTGAGGTATAGGTCGGTGCATGGTTGATACACTTGTTTATGGTGCATGTTGATTATAGCTTGAGGTACAGGTTGATGCATGGTTGATGCATGGTTCAATTTATTGCTACAGGTTGTTTGGTACAGGTTGATTGGTACAGGTTTACAACAATATATCTCATAGTGATAGTGTGACAATGGTTCCATCATTCTACTTATATGATAGGGCGGTTGGATGGGTAAATGACAGGTGGTTGTAGCAACCTTCCAGTTGTAGTCAAAGAACATAGGGGGTTGTAGCTTCCTTCTGGTTGTAGCCAAATAATAGGGGGGTTGGAGCTTCCTTCAAGTTGTATCCTAATAAACAAGGGGGTTGGAGCCTCCTTCTAGTTGTAGCTGGAAAACAAAGGAAGTTGGTGCTTCCAATGAATGTAATTCTTCAAGACATATAAGAAAAAACTTTATGTGGTTTTCTCCCTCTTTGGGTTTCCACATAAAACAATGGTGTATTGTGTATGTGTATGATTGTTCATTTGTTCATTGCTTATTTACTCTGGACTTATTGAATGATAATGCTACATTTATATAACACTTGGATTATATAGTTAAAAATGATTAATTTCTCTATCACTGATTTACCCCTCCTCTCAGTAATCCAACACTATGAATCCCATAGTATGCACAATAATCATCAAAATCCTTTCTACAATATTCACCTCCATTTTCTGATCTGAGACACTTCAACCTCTTTCCTGTCTCATTCTCAACCAAATATTTCCATTTATTAAAAGTATAAACAACATCGGATTTTTTTCAAATGCAATAAACCCAAGTTTTTCTAGTTGCATCATCAATAAAAGTGACATAATAATGAGAGACACCAAGAGATGATACTTGAGTTGGTCACCATACATCTGTATGCACAATCTCTAACCTCTCACTCTTATTTTCTTTTCCGAATCTAAGAAATATAACTCTCTTTTGTTTTCCATAAAGACAATGCTCACATAAATCCAAATCAATTTGTTTAAGATCTAACAACAAATTTATTTTGTTAGGTATATGCATCCCCTTCTCACTCATGTGTCCAAGTTTATGATTCCACTATGTTGTATCCACTCATGTAGAAGATAAAGAGATAGAAGAGTCATTATTACCAGTACATAAATACAATGTACATACCTTCTCTCCTTTTTCTATCACCAGTGATCCTTTGATGACCTTCCACACTTTATCTATAAATATGGATATACAACCTTCACCTGCCGACTACCTTGTTGAAATTATATTTTTCCTTAGATATGGAACATGTCTTACCTCTTTCAACAACCATTGGTTTCCATTCCTTTGATTTATTTTTACCTTTCCCATTCCAACAATTTTTCATGGTACATCATCACCCAAATTAACCTGTCCAAACTCATCTTGAACATAATTTAGAAAATGTTTCCTATGGGGTGTGTCATGAAATACATCCCCTGAATCTACTACCCAAGACTCAGAAATATTATCTATAGAAAGAATCAAAGAATCTTGTAACACATCACCTGTTACATTTGGTTTTTGATTTTTCTCCTATTGTGCATCTCTTTGTTTCTTTGGAGCTCTGTAGTCTTTCTTCAAATGTCCTTTCTTTCCACAATTCGAGCACTCTATATTTCCAAGTATGGATTTGGATCTTCCCTTCATAGAATTCCCGCAATTCCCTGAGCCCTTTCTTGTATCCTTTTGTCTTCCCCTATTCTCCATGTTTAACACATTACCTGATGTCTCACATGTTCTTTTCCGTCGCATTTCCTCACTAAGGATAACACCAACAATATCATCAAATTTTAAAGTGTTTGAACCAGAGACAGAGTTGCTTACAAACATGACCAAGTTGTTCTAGCTTTCTAGCAATCACCACAAGATTAGAATATCCCTAACCTCATCATCAAAGTCCACTTTTACCGAACTTCTCTCATTAGTATCCATATTAAATTCATTTAAATGATTTGCAACATACCCACCTTCTAACATCTTCATATTAAATAATATCTTCATTAGAAATACCTTATTGGATGTCGAGGGTTTTTCATACAGTTTATCCAATGCATCCATCAAATTATTCATTGTATTTTCTTTCGAAATATTGAAATTTGTCGATGCAACTAGGATCAACCGTATCGTTCCTATTTCCTTCTGTCAAGAACCTCCCATTCTTCATCCTTTATGGTCATTGACTTATTTTCTATTCCATCCAATGGTAGGAATAAGTCCTTCTGGTATAAATAATCTTCCATCTGCATCTTCCATAATTGGTAGTTTTGGCCATTAAATTTCTCGACCCTAAACTTTCCATCTTCCTCCATTTCTCCCACTCAAACCAGAAAGCCTTTTTTCTTGCGAGTTACCTTTCTCTCTAATACCACTTGTTAGAAAAACAAGATCGCAGAGCAATAAAATAAAACAAATGAAAAAATAAAATACATAAGATACACAATACAAAAGAGACACATATATACGTGGTTCACCCAGTGTGGGCTACGTCCACCAGATAAATTACTAGGTCATTCCTTTATTATTATCCAACAAATGAAGGGATACAACCTAAAACACACTCGTTGTAACTTCCTTTTCTTTCTATATATATATAACTTGGTTCAATGCGCCCTTCCAGGTAATCCCCACACACTTACTCCAGTGCATGCAACATTTTGAAATGTTCACACTCTTTCTTCGATGTGCAACCACATGCACTTACCTAGGTGCACACATCACTATGAAATGTGCACACCCTTTCTTTGATAACAGTCCCCGCACACTAATCAGGTGCACACAAAACCAATACATGGTGCCAACGATTCACCATCATATATGTACATTTACATTTATAATTTGTACCAACGTCTCACCAACATATATGTACAATTAAAAAGGTTTCGGATTAGGGAAATTACAAACATTATCCAAGTTATATATGTTCTAGTGATGTTTCCAAGTACAAACAACCAAATGTCACAGGTGTGAAAAATTGAGGTGACAAAAGTTCCCCACCTAATGTGTGAGGTTAGAGGCATCTCATATCTCCAAAATATATCATGTGTTTCTTTCCCAAACATTTGTTTAGAAAAATATGGAGAGAGAGAGAGAGAGAGAGAGAGAGAGAGAGAACCAAGGAAGGAAGATTACCCAACAAGTAGAATCAATGAAGGCTATCTATAAGATAAATAAGAACAAGGCTATGTTATCAAAGTTGACCTGGTTATATGTCCACTTGAATTCATGCAATGATTATATTATGTGTCTCACTTGTGTGTGTGTGTGTGTGTGTGTGTGGTTTAGGTTCTTGATTAGGATCATAGGTTATTTGTGTTTCTTATATGTGTCATGTATGTTCATATGTTAGGTGCATTGGTTATCTATGTGGGTTATGTAAATTATTTAGTTCCATGGGTTAGATGTGTGGCTACGTCAATCAATTATGTTAACTTTATCACTTAATTCCTATATGTGGTTAGTGTTCTACGAAAAACTAACTTTTCTAGATTCACACAAGTCACCCAGATATCAAAGGATTTTTTCCATGACTTGTGTTAGTAGTATGTGGTAAAGATGCACTAATATGAAATCTTTAAAATAAAATTTTAAACATAATCAAATGCGTACAAATAGTCAGGGATTAATCTAATGTGATACATTATGAAAGTTATATATTTTCTAGTGATGTTTCCAAGTAAAGACAGCCAAATTTCACGGGTGAGAAAAATTGAGGTGACAATTGATCCAGATTATTTTCGGCACGAAATGAGAGCGGAGATATAATAACGAAATGCATAGAGATATCACGAATATACAATAATATAATATAAATGTATCATAGAAGCAACCATAAACACATAGATACAATAATACATGATTTGTATTAATGAAATAAATGTACAGAGACTATAAAAATACAGAGTGAAAGACTCGCTAGAATGGTGGCAGCTTATGTCTGAGAAGAGATGTGACGGCTACTTGCATTCAAAATAAGATGATTAAAATGAGGCTCTAAAGGCCTTTTTACAATAATCAAAAATGCCCAAAACCCTATACATCCAAAAACCTAACCCTAGGAGAAGAAGCGCCAAAAGTCATGTGGGCCCCATTTGGGTAAGTTAGTACATCAACTTCCGAGGGTCGTAACTTTTGCATAGGATCTTCGTTTTAGGCATATGATAGCCCGTTGGAAAGGTATCATCGAGGATATTCATTTTAGGCACAATATTGAAGGAAAATCCACATTGAAAACATGTTTTCCCAAAAAAAAAAACATCGTTTAGGGCCTCAAAATGGCCCCAGAAGTTAAAACCTGCTAAAAATAGAAAATTACCAAAATTGCTAGAAAATTGTTTTGAGCCAGTGGGAAAAGGTGGGTGGCCACCTATATCCACCTGGTTCAATCCTCCCTCCTTAGGAATAAATGGTCTCCATTTCATTGAGTTCTCGGGGGAGAGGAAAAAGTGTTTGTTGAATCTGCATCTTGGTGAGTTGCTTGACTTGCTGGAGACGTCGCGCTGCTCAGTTTGTGGAAGTCTGTCATGAATCTGTTGAGGCTGAGGCTATTCAGAAAGTCGAGATACATGAGAGGATGGTGTGTAGAAGGAATGTTTGCGATTTGCTGCAACCTTCTCTAGCTATTTCTGTTGGATAGAAGGTTCTTGGGGTGAGGTTGTAGTGGTTGCAGTGTCCTTCTGTTCCCCTTTTGAACAGATTGTGAAGAAGCTAAATTTTGCAGTATGAGATACTACCTTGCAAAACTATTTAGGTGGGACAATAGTCAAAACTACCTGTGGTATTCTGTAGAGATGACCCCCTAGAGAAACAATGACACTGCAACGTCGAGACTCATAAACAACATGGCGTCTCCACATATATGGTTGGCCCAAGAGAACATCACAGAAATCTAGTGGGGCAACATCACATAATACCTCATCCTTGAAGGGATGGATGTCATATGAAAATCGACACTGCTGGCTGACACAAAGATCTCATCCTTGGCGAAGCCACCTGATGTTGTATGGTTGTGGATGTGGTGTTGTCGACAATCTCAACTGTTTGACGACCTATGATGAGATGAGGTTCTTCTGGCTTCTGCTATCAACAATAAAATGCAGCGGGGTCCCATTCAACCACATATGTGAATGAAAAAGGTACTCACCCTCTTCAGGATCTGTTGGTTCTTCTAGTTGAATTGTTGCGGTCACAACAATAGCAGTGGGGTCTGCATCGATGATCTGTCTTTTACCAATTTTTTCATAATCAGATTCATAATCATGGTCCAGCTCCTTATATTTGATCTCGGACACCAATGACTATTTTGAGCGACATTCATGAGTGTTGTGCAAGGGGATTTTGTGGGAATCGCACCATTTTCGGTGTCCTTCTTTGTCTTCCCATGACCCTTCTTTTCCTGTGGCTTGGACTGATTTTCGGGAGATTGTTTGTTAGGGCCATCTTTGTCATACTTTGGTTGTTGCGGATTTGCAGACCCGAAATATCATTTGTTCTGTTGCTTAAATTTCTACTTGTATTTAATAGCATATTGATAAGTAGCACCGAGTGACGAGATGTCCATAAAATCCATTTCAGTTTGGATGTATCTGTGCAGAGCCCCGTGGTATTTCAGAACCAAATGTCGTTTAGAGTCTTTGATACCCAGCTTGGTGCGCAAGGTATGGAAGGTATTGGTGAACTCTAGAACTGCTTGGCCCCTCTCTTGTCGTAGTGTTGTCCATCTCGGACCCAAACCTTTCACAAGGGGTGAAAAAAAATAAAACTGTGTACAAACGAGGCGGGCATGCACCATGATCGTGTCATGTAACTCAAAAATGTGTAATATAGTAACTAAACTTGTGTGTTGACGTAGATCACTACATCATCGTCCATGATTGTTTGATAATGACATAGGACAATTCTGATGGTGAACAAACTATGAAAAAGGTAAGGACACCTGTGAGAAGTGTCGATGATACGCATACATTGATAGTCTATCAAATTTCAGAGGTCTTCGGCATATATAAAAACAACTGAAATAGTCGCAAAGTAATACCCAATTCCACATGATAAAGTTGTTCCAAATGGATATCAGTGGCCACCCACCTTTTCCAACTGGCTCAAAACAGTTTTCTGACATTTTTGGCAATTTACTATTTTTAGCAGTTTTAACTTTCGGGGCCATTTTGAGGGCCTAAATGAAGGTTTTTCGGTATAGATATTCTCAAATATATACAAATGCATGATATATCCCCCAAAATGAATCTCCTCGATGATACCTTTCCAATAGGCTATCACACACCTAAAACGAATATCGTATGCAAAAGTTACGACCCCGGGAAGTTGATGTACTAACTTACCCAAACGGGGCCCACATGACTTTTGGCGCTTCAACTCCTAGGGTTAGAGTTTTGGATGTATAGGGTTTTTGGAATTCTTTCTTATTGTAAAAATTCCTTCAGAGTGTCATTGTAACCTTCTTCTTGAGAATGCGCATTGTTGTCACATCTCTTCTTAGAGATAAGCCGTCACCATTCCAACAAGCTTGTTTCCGCTGCATTTTATAGTTTCAGCTTATTTCGTTATTGAATAGAAAACTAGTTTTACCATGTCTTTGTTATATTGTGTTAAGCACCTGTTAATAATATGTATTCATTTCGTTCTGCTCATAAAATCTGGATCAGTGGTATCAGAGCGGTCTGGTCCTTGTCGTCTAAATGCATGTCCCCAACAAGGTCGGAGTACAAAGAGTTGGGTCTCGAGCTTGTTTCTCTTGAGGACAGAAGCTCTCGCACGCCCAACTGACCTCCCATGGAAAGAGAAAATAAGATGAAGGGACAGGATATTCTTTCAAACTGTTGATTGAGGAAGCCCTCACACAACAAAGGAATGAGATGATGGATCATTTCGCGCAAATCCTTCGGCGACTACCAAGAGGTGATTCATCTTCCTCGAACGGAGGCGCCGCCTCATTCAAGGTACAAATAAACTTTGATATTCCTATATTTGAAAGTCATATAGACGCAGATGTTGTAGACAAGTGGTTGAATCTACTAGAAGGGTATTTTTTTGTTCATAAATTTTCGAATAGAGAAAATATTACATTTGCGCTCCTCAAAGTCATTCCCCATGTCAAAGATTGGTGGGAAACTTTCTGTGAGAAAAAGGAAACAGAGGAAACCTCATTATTTTCAGTAACGGATACCTAAGAATCCTTCAGGGATGTTATTAAGGAACAATACTACCCTGTCGAAAGTTATGACGACCTGTATACCAAATGGACCACACTACAACAAGAAAGAGACTGAGCAGTGCCAGATTTCACAAATATATTCCATACCTTGCGCACCAAGTTGGGTATCAAATATTTGGAGCGACATATGGTGCTCAGGTATCGTGGTTCTCTACATAGATACATCCATACCAAAATGGAATTTCTAGACATCTCATCCTTGGGTGTGGCCTACTGATATGCCTTCAAAATCGATTATAAGATCAAACAAAAGACGTGACAATTTGGGCCTGGGAAACCCTCACAACAAAATCCAGGAAAGGGCAGCCCCAACGCACCAAAAAAAGGACAGAGAAAAGATGGACAGTATCAGGACAAACAATACAAGACACAAGTAAATAAGGACACCTAAAAGACAAAGAAAGATACCAGGAAGTGGTGTGACTTCCATAAGAGCCCTTGGCATAACACTTCTGACTATCACTCAAAGCAATCGTTGGTGGATGAAGTGAAAGCCTCTGAATAAGATGCAAATTCTGACTCCGAGAAAAAAACATAAAGGGGAAGACAGATCATTGACGCGGAACCCAGTGCCACCGTTGCTACCACCAAGCTCCAGCCTGGTGAACCAGATGAGCCATAAGAAGGAGAGTGCCTCTTCCATTCACATATGTGGGTAAAAGGCACCCCACTGCACTTCATCATTGATAGAGGTAGACAGAAGAACTCATCTCAGTAGAGGTCGTCAAGAAGCTGGCCCTGCCAACAACACTACACCCACAACCCTACACCATTGGATGGCTCTACCAAGGAAGCAATCTCCGTGTCATCCAATAGTGTCGACTGTCATATGGCATCAAGCCCTTCAAAGACGAGGTATTGTGTGATGTTTCTCCTCTCAAATTTTGTGACGTTATTTTGGGCCAACCTTATTTATGGAAATTCCATGTTGTATATGAGTCTAGGCCTCGCAATGTTATTATTACTTTGAACAAGAAATTGTACATGATACCCGAGGTAGTCCCACCTAGTGCTATTTCCTAAATAGTTGCTAAGCAATGTAGGAAGGTCATCTCTCAGATGGGGAAGTTTTTCTTTTTCGTGATTCGCTCTTAGAATAAGCGAAAGATCGCAGTCACATCCAAGGTCTCTACAACCGACCTCTCCACATAGCAGAAGCAAGTAGATAAGGTCATGGAAGAATATTCGGATATCTTCTCCTCACCTACAGAGGTACCTCTGCACTGCTAGATCAAGCACCCCATCGATCTGACCACCGACGCACTGCTTCCCAATGGGCCAGTATATCATCGCTCCTTGTTAGAGAATGAGGAGATCAAGTGACAGATCCAAGAACTGCTCCACAAGGGGCACATCTGCCCCATCTCATCACCTTGCAGGAGCCCAACCGTGATGGTACAAAATAAAGATGGAACCTAGCGACTATGTATTGATTACCGGGCTCTGAATAAAATCACTGTCAGAAACCAGTCCCCGATTCCCTGAATCGATGAGCTCCTTGATCAACTCACGGGGGGAAAATACTTCAGTAAGATTGATCTGAATTCTGGCTACCACCAGCTCCCGATAGAACAGACAGATGTATGGAAGGTCACCTTCAAGTCAAAGGAAGGACTTTTTGAATGGTTGTTTATGCCGTTTGGTTTGAAAAATGCTCCAACCACTTTCATGAGGATGATTGACGATATCCTGTGACCATTCACCAATAATTTTGTAGTGGGTATCTGGATGACATTCTAATTTACAGTAAGACTTGGGCCGAACACTTGCAACATATTCAGCAGGTTCTGCACACCCTGCGGCAACACAAGCTATATGCCAACCTAGAAAAATTATCCTTCGGCATGGACATGGTCCATTACCTGGGCTACATCATTGATCAGCATGGCGTACATGTGGATCCAACCAAGATCCAAGTCATCCATGACTGGCCAGTCCCAACAACACTCACTGAGATTCGGAGCTTCTTGGGACTTGCTAATTTCTACCACAGCTTCATGTTGGGTTTCTCCCATATTGCATGGTCCCTCAGCCAAATAAACAAGGGTGGTGGTAAGGCAAAATTTGCGTGGGGCCGGTCCCAACAACAAGCGTTCGATGATTTCAAGCAGTGCTTGTGCTCATCCCTAGTACTTTGACTACCATACTTGCAACATCCCTTTGAGATCGAGACAGATGCTTCAGACTATGTTGTGGGTGTTGTTCTCACTCAGCACGACCACCCCGTGGCATTTCATAGTGAGAAACTATTATATACTATCCTTAAGTACCCTACTTACGACAAAGAAATGTACTCCATTATGTAAGCATGTCGCCAGTGGAGGCATTACATTCTTGGGAAGGAGACAATCATCCACACTGATCATAAGCCACTGCAGTTCATGCAGACACAGGGAAAATTGCAGAATGACTTCCATCAAAAGTGGTCCAAATACTTGCAGCAATTCCACCTCAACAACAAGTATGAAACATGAAGCACCAATCGCATCATTGATTACCTTAACAGACCGCTAGTCATGGAACTCACCGCGATACTAGACTCTTGCAGCCATGAGACATCTAGATGGCCCCAACTCTATGAGACAGACCTTGACTTCACAACCACCTACCAAATGTTTGGTGCAAATGCATTTGTCGATAATTTCCATATTTAGGATGGGTTGTTGTGTCGTCTGGGCCATATCTATGTTCCATCAAGTGAGCGAGTGAAGTCGATCTGGGAAGCCCACTATAGTCGGGTGGCAGGACACTTCAGCATCGAAAAGACAGTGGCGATGCTACATAAACATTTCTACTGGCCGAATCTTCGACAGAAGGTCAACAAATATATCAGGTCCTGCACTGGTTGCGCTATTGCCAAACCGACCACTAAGAAATAGAGCTTATACACCCCTCTTCCTACTCTTGATAGGCCATGGGAATCCATCTCAATGGACTACATGTTGGGCCTCCCATCCACCAAGCGGGGAATAGGCTATGTTTTTTTGGTTGTTGATCACTTTTCTAAGATGGTGATTATGGTTGCCTGCAAGAAGAGCATCACAATAGAGGCCAATTCCAAGCTCTTCTTTGAACGAGTCTGGGTACATTTGGGAATCCCACAAACCATTGTCTCAGATCGGGATAGTCTATTTCTCAGCACATTTTGGTCGAGCCTCTGGTCACTGTTGGAAACCAAGCTCACCAAATCCACGACCTTCCACCCCCAGACAGATGGCCAAACCGAGGTTGTAAATCGAATGATTGTGCATATCCTTCACATGTGTAATTCAAATAATCCTTGCACATGGGATGAGATCCTTCCCTATGTCCAACATAGCTACAACTGAGCCTTGCATAGCTCAACTGACCATAGCCCCTTTCAAGTGGGGTTGGGATTCCAACCATTGGGTCCCATAGATGTTTCACTTCCCCTTGCGGTCACCTCGACTGACTCATCTGCTGCTCCAACTGAAGTTGACAAAGCCACCTGGTTCATTGAGTGGATCCATCACATCTTCCAGTAGGTTTAGGATATCCTACAAAAGTCCAATGACAAGTATAAACAACGCCATGGTCAACATCGAGTGCCGCATAAGTTTCAGGTGGGCGACAAAGTTTGGTTGCACTTGCAGAAAGAACGCCTTATAGGAATCCATCGGAAGCTTCACCCACTCCGTTATGGACCATACACTATCACCAAGGCCATGGGGGATAATTATTTTGAGCTCAACATTCCTTCTTTCTTTGGCCTGCACCCAGTGTTCAACGTGGATGTCCTTCGCCCTTATTTCCCACCATTATTGGACACCTAAAAAGTAGCAGAACAACTGACACCAACAGAGATCAACCCCGACTTCATAAAACATGCATCCAATGATTAGATTGTGGACATGCAGATCAAGGGAACTTGACAACAAAGGATCCATCTTTATCGAGTTGTCAAAGTAGGGCAACTCCTACACCAAGGCAAGTGGCTCACCCGGGGCCAAATTCAGCAGAAATTTCCTCATCTAATTGGGGACCTCAACGCAATGAATACCATTTCTTCCTAAGGAGAGAGGATTGATCCATATGGATATCTATGACCACTCACCTTTTCCAACTGGCTCAAAACAATTTTCTGACATTTTTGGCAATTTACTATTTTTAGCAGTTTTAACTTCCGGGGCCATTTTGAGGGCCTAAATAAAGTTTTTTCAGTATCAAGCTCCTCAATTATAGCCTAATTCATGATTGAGAATCCAAAATGAATCTCCTCGATGATACCTTTCCAATGGGCTATCACATGCCTAAAACGGAGATCGTATGCAAAAGTGACGACCCCGAGAAGTTGATGTACTAACATACCCAAACAGGGCCCACATGACTTTTGGCACTTCATCTCCTAGGGTTAGGTTTTTGGATGACTAGGGTTTTTGGCATCCTTTCTTATTGTAAAAAGGTCTTCAAAGCCTCATTATAACCTTCTTCTTGTGAATGCACACTTCCATCACATCTCTTCTTAGAGATAAGCCGCCACCATTCCAACAAGCTTGTTTCTGCTGCATTTTATAGTTTCAGCTTATTTCGTTATTGAATAGAAAACTAGTTTTACTATATCTCTATTATTTTGTGTTAAGAACATGTTAATAATCTATATTCATTTCGTTTCGCTCATAAAATCTGGATCAGTGGTATCAGAGCGGTCTTCTCCTTATCGTCTTAATGCATGTCCCCAACAAGGTCGGAGTACAAAGAGTTGGGTCTTGAGCTTGTTTCTCTTGAGAACAGAAGCTCTCGCATGCCCAAGAGACCTCCCATGGCAGGATAAAATAAAGATGAAGGAACAAGATATCCTTTCAAATTGTTTATTGAGGAATCCCTCATGCAACAGAGGAACGAGATGATGGATATTTTCGCGCAAATCCTTCGGCGACTACCAAGAGGCGACACATCTTCTTCGAACAGAGGCCCTGCCCCATTCAAGGTAAAAATAATCTTTGATATTGCTATATTTGAAGGTTAGATAGACGCAGATGTTGTAGACAAGTGGTTGAATCTACTAGAAGGGAATTTTTTTGTTCATAAATTTTCGAATAGAGAAAAGATTAATTTTGCGCTCCTCAAAGTCATTCCCCATGTCAAAGATTGGTGGGAAAATTTCTGTGAGCAAAAGGAAACATAGGAAACCTCGTTATTTTCAGTCACTTCCACCTGGGAATCCTTCAGGGATGTTATTAAGGAAAAATACTACCCCGTCGGAAGTTATGACGACCTGTATACCAAATGGACCACACTGCGGCAAGAAAGAGACCAAGTAGTGCCAGATTTCACAAATATCTTCCATACCTTGCACACCAAGTTGGATATCAAATATTCAGAGCGACATCTAGTGCTCAAGCGTCACGGTGTTATGCATAGATACATCTAGACCGAAATGGAATTTCTGGACATCCCATCCTAGGGCACGACCTACCGATATGCCGTCAAAATCGAGCAGAAGCTCAAACAAAAGATGCGGCAATTTGGGCCTGGGAACCCCTCACAACAATAGCCAAGAAAGGGTGGCCCCAACCCATCGACCAAAGGAAAGATCAAAGATTGAGAGTATTAGGACAACTAGTACAATCCACAAGAAAATAAGGACACCAAAAAGACAAAGAAAGATACCGGGAAGTGGTGCGACTTCCATAAGAGCCCTTGGCATAACACTACTGACTATCACTCAAAGCAATCGGTAGTGGCTGAAGTGAAAACCTCTGAATCAGATGTAGATTTTGACTCCGAGAAATAACCAGAAAGGGGAAGACAGATCATTAACACGGCACCTAGTGCAACCATTGTTACCACCAAGCTCCATCCTGGTGAACCAGACGAGCCAGAAGAAGGAGAGAGCCTCTTCCATTCACAGATGTGGGTAAAAGGAACCCCACTACACTTCATCGTTGATAGCGATAGCCAAAAGACACTCATCTTAGCAGAGGTCATCAAGTGGCTGGCCCTGCCAACAATGCCACACCCACAACCCTACACCATTGGATGGCTCCGCCAAGGAAGCGATCTCCACGTCATCCAACAGTGTCGACTGTCGTACAACATAAAGCCCTTCAAAGATGAGGTATTCTATGATGTTTCTCCTCTCGAATTTTGTGATGTTCTTTTGGGCCAACCTTATTTATGGAAATGTCATGTTGTATATGAGTCTAGGCCTCGTAGTGTTATTATTAATTTGAACAGGAAATTGTACAGGATACCCAAGGCAGTCCCACCTAGTGTTATTGCCTTGATCTCTGCTAAGAAATGAAATAAGGTCATCTCTCAGTTGGGGAAGTTTGTCTTGTTCGTGATTTTCTCTCAGAATAAGCGAAAGATCATAGCCACATCCAAGGTCTCTGCGACCGACCTATCCACATAGAAGAAGCAAGTAGATAAGTTCATGGAAGAATACTCAAATATCTTCTCCTCACCTATAGGGGTACCTCTGCATTTACAGGTCAAGAACCCCATCTATCTGACCCTCGACGCACTGCTGCCCAATGGGCCAGTCTATCATCACTCTTTGTTAGAGAATGAGGATATCAAGAGACAGATCCAAGAACTGCTCCACAAGGGGCACATCCACCCCATCTCATCACCTTGCGGGAGCCCAATCGTGTTGGTACAAAAGAAATATGGAACTTAGCAAACTTGTATTGAATACTGGGCTCTGAATAAAATCATTGTCAGAAATCGGTACCCGATTCCCCGAATCAATGACCTCCTTGATCAACTCACGGGGGCCAAATACCTCAGTAAGATTGATCTGAAGTCTGGCTACCACCAAGTCCTGATAGAACAGACAGATGTATGGAAGAACACCTTCAAGTCAAAGGAAGGAATTTTTGAATGGTTGGTTATGCACTTTGGTTTGAAAAATGCTCCAACCACTTTCATGAGGATGATGGAAAATATACTGCGACCATTCACCAATACTTTTGTAGTGGTGTATCTAGATGGCATTCTAATTTACAACAAGACTTGGGCCGAACACTTGCAGCATATTCAGCAGGTTTTGCACACCCTGCGACAGCACGAGATATACACCAACCTAGAAAAATGATCCTTCGGCATGGATAGGGTCCATTACCTAGGCTACATCATTGATCAACAAGACATACATGTGGATCCATCCAAGATCCAAGTCATTCGTGACTGGCCAGTGACAACAACACTCACTAAGCGTTGGATCTTCTTGGGACTTGCTAATTTCTACCACAGGTTCATGTTGGGTTTCTCCCATATTGCATGGGCCCTCAGCCAAATAAATAGGGGTGGTGGTAAGGAAAACTTTGCGTGGGGTCGGTCCCAAAAACAAACATTCGATGATTTGAAGAAGTGCTTATGCTCAGCCCTAGTACTTTGACTACCAGACCTACAACATCCCTTTGATATCGAGATAGATGCTTCAGACTATGTTGTTGGTGTCATTCTCACTCAACACGACCACCCCATGGCCTATCATAGTGAGACACTGTCATATATTGTCTGTAAGTACCCTACTTACGAAAAATAAATGTACTCCGTTATGAAAGCATGCCGCCAGTGGAGACATTACATTCTTCGGAAGGAGACAATCATCCACACTAATCATAAGCCACTTTAGTTCATGCAGACACAGGGAAAATTGCAGAATGACCGGCATCAAAAGTGGTACACATACTTGTAGCAATTCCACCTCAACATCAAGTATAAAACAGGAAGCACCAATCGCATCGTTGATTGCCTTAGTAGACCGCCAGTCACGAAACTCACCATAGTGCTAGACTCTTGCGGCCATGAGACATCTAAATGGCCCCAACTCTATGAAACAGACCCTGACTTCACCACCACCTACCAAATGTTGGGTGCAAACGCAGTTTTCGATAATTTCCATCTTCAGGATGGGTTTTTGTGTCATATGGGCCATATCTGTGTTCCATCAAGTGAGTGAGCGAAGATGATCTAGGAATCCCACTACAGTCGGGTGGTAGGACACTTTGGCGTTGAAAATACAATGGCGATTCTACAAAAACATTTCTACTAGCCGAAACTTCGACAAAAGGTCAGAAAGTATATCATGTCCTACACTGCTTGTGCTATTGCGAAACTCACCACTAAGAAACAGGACATGGGAATCTATCTCAATGGACTACATGTCAGGCCTCCCATCCACCAAGTGGGGAAATGACTGTTTTTTTTTGGTTGTTTATCGCTTTTCTAAGATGGCAATTATGGTTTCCTGGAAGAAGAGCATCATAGCAGAGGCCACTGCCAAGATCTTCTTTGAACGAGTTTGGGTACATTTTGGAATACCACAAACCACTGTCTCAGATCGGGATAGTCGATTTCTCAGCACATTATGGTCGAGCCTCTGGTCACTGTTGGACACCAAGCTCACCAAATCCATGGCATTCCACCCCCAGACATATGACCAAACTAAGGTTGTAAATAGAATGATTTTGCATATCCTTCACATGTATAATTCAAAGAACCCTCACACATGCGATGAGAGACTTCCCTATGTCTAGAATAGCTACAATTGAACCTTTCATAGCTCAACTGACCATATCCCCTTTCAAGTGGGGTTGGGATTCCAACGATTGGGTCCCATAGATGTTGCACTTCCCCTTGCGGTCAGCTCGAATGACTCATCTCCTTATCCAACTACATTTGACAAAGCCACCTAGTTCATTGAGTGAATCCACCACATCTTCCAACAAGTTTAGGATATCCTACAAAAGTCCAATGACAAGTACAAACAACTCCATGATCAACATTCGGTGCCGCATAAGTTTTTAGGTGGGCGACAAAGTTTGGTTGCACTTGCAGAAAGAAATCCTTATAGGACCCCATCGGAATCTTTTCCCACTCCGTTATGGACTGTACACTATCACCAAGGCCATGGGGGATAATTATTTTGATCTCAACATTCCTCCTTTCCTTTTCCTGCACCTAGTGTTCAACGTGGATCTCCTTCACCCTTATTTCCCACCATTATTGGACACCTCAGAAGTAGCAGAACAACTGACACCAACAGAGCTCAACCTTGACTGCATACAACAGGAATCCAATGATCATATTGTGGATAGACAAATCAATGGCACTCGACAACAAAGGATCCAACTTTATCGATTCGTCAAAGTAGGGCAGCTCCTGCACCAAGGCAAGTGGCTCACCTGGGGCCAAATTCAACAGAACTTTCCTCATCTAATGGGGGACCTCAATGAAATGGAGACCATTTCTTCCTAAGGAGGGAGGATTGATCCATATGGATATCAGTGGCCACCCACCTTTTCCAACTGGCTCAAAACAGTTTTCTAACATTTTTGGCAATTTACTATTTTTAGCAGTTTTAATTTTCGGGGCCATTTTGAGGGCCTAATTGAAGGTTTTTCGGTATCAAGCTCCTAAATCATAATAAAAGGGATGATTGAGCCCCCAAAATGAATCTCCTTCACGATGCCTTTCCAACGGGCTATCACATTCCTAAAAAAGAGATCGTATGCAAAAGTTACGACCCCAGGAAGTTGATGTACTAACTTACCCAAATGGGGCCAACATGACTTTTGACACTTCGTCACCTAGGGTTAGGTTTTTGGATGTCTAGGGTTTTTGGCATTCTTGATTATTGTAAAAAGGCCTTCAAAGCCTCATTGTAACCTTATTCTTGCGAATGCGTGCTGCCATCACATCTCTTCTCATTCATAAGCCGCCACCATTCCAGCAAGCTTGTTTGCACTACATTTTACAGTTTCAACTTATTTTTTTATTGAATAGAAAACCAGTTTTACTGTATCTTGGTTATTTTTTGTTAAGAACCTGTTAATAATATGTATTCATTTTGTTCTACTCATAAAATCTGGATCAAAAGTGTTGAATTCGAATGTCGTGGGGGTGAACGACAACAGAGAGAAATGATGGTTCTCTCAGTGTCGTCTAAGACTCCTCATTATAAAGGTAATGGGAGCCAAGATATTGTTTCCCTTCTCTGAACTATGTTGACATCGAAAAAAAGGTAAACACAACTCCAAGAATGAAAGGGCTTCATGAAATCCACCGGGTAAAATTAGGAACTAGGGAGGAACATGGACATACTCGAGAGACAGGGAGACTCAAGACTTCCCTTGGTTGGGGGATTTGTGAAGGAGGAGTGGCAACAACCGTGAAACTGCATCTAGTATCAGGGGGACGACTAGATTGGGGTTAAATTGTGCCAGAGGCGTGACAAAGTAGACAAACTCAAATATAAGGGGTACATGGACTGTGGGATGCTCGGAGTTTATGGACGATGCAAATGAGAGTAGAAGATAATTGATGCCCCAACCAAGGGTGACATGGGTTTCTTTTGCTGGAAAAAGGAATGTCACCAAAGGTGACGACAAAAAACTACGTAATGGATGAAAACAAAGGCTTTGTACAGTTGCCAAAATAAATAAAGAATCGGTTTTGAGAAGTGTACAGATATATAAATGAGTGCCCCAATGCAATATGGCTTGGCCTGTGTGGGAACAAGTTGTGTGGAAAGTAGGTGGAGGGTGGGGGGCCCATAAATGGGTTTCTCTATTAGGTAAAATGAATGGAGGACAATCTGTAGATGGGAAAACGGATGGTGGATGAGATGGAGGGATAATGATACTGTGAAGGTGCAGTAAAAAAGGCAAATCGAGACGAGATTATGTGGGATTCCATTATGGAGAAGTTAGCAAAATGGGCTGAAGGAGCATGCGGCTAATTCTCGAGAATGCAAAGACTAGGAGGATTCCCAGCCCTAGGGGGTGAAAGAAACATGAGTGTCAAAGTGCAAGGGGGACTATGAATGGGACAACTCATTCGGGGGAGAGTGCTACTAGGTGACAATACTGAAATGCAACAGAGGTGTGAGTACTACAGACCTGGATGGGGGGACCTTAGAGGAAAATATCGGAGGGTGTGACTGGGAGATGCAATTGATATTGAGAGGGAATGATTACATGTTAGTAGCAATGTTATACATGAAAGGGTTGTGTTTATTTGTGGTGACCAAGTAAATGCACATATGAAGACCAAATACCCGACGTGAACAATATATGAAGATAAAGAATATATAACGGTTATTTGATAATTTTCAGCATAAGCATGCATACCTGGGCATGATGTGAGAAAAATGATCCAAGGAGGCTGAGGATGGATGGTGGCTTGGGGACTGTGAGTGTGTAGGTGGCGGGATCGTGGTCCTGTGGCTGAAGACGGATCAGAAAACGGATGCACAGAGCTCTCGGAAATGATCCTGGAAGTTTTGGCAAAGGGACTATATATATCTATAGGGCCCATATAGCAAAGGGACTATGTCATGGCGCATTGGAAAGTGGCTACAACATTGTTGAGGCCAAAAGGAATGACACAATATGAAAAGGTACCCCAAGGGGTAGAGAATGCGGTTTTGTATTGATTGGATGGGTGGATCTAAATTTGGTTGTAGCCAGAGAAGTCATCCATGAAGGACAAGGCCTCATGGATGGCACAATCATCGATAATTTGGTCAATGAAGGGTGTTGGAAAATTGTCTTTGGGACAAGCGTGATTGAGATCGTGAAAATCTGTATAGACTCAGATAGTTACCTGCTTTTTGTTAACAGGGACGGGGTTGGAGACCCATGACGTATATGCGATGGGGTATATGAACCCAACAACGCATAATTTGTCAATTTTGGATTTGATGGTCACTGCTTTGGATGGGTGTAATGGACGTTGCTTTTGTCGTATAGGGGTAATATCAGGCCATGTGTCTATATGATGTTCGACAATAGAGGGATCAAGGTCGGGCATCTCTTTCTATGACCAAGAAAAAATGTCCTGGTATTCCTAGAAGAGAGCTTTGTAAGCGATAATTTCTTCAGGAGAGCATGCAGCACCGATGGTGATTTCCTCTATTATTCCAGGTTTGATGGAAATATCATTTTTGACAGTGGGGGAAATGTTGGCCATCTTACCTTATTCAAAAGCATCGGGGGCAGGGATAGGGTTTGTGAACCAGTCTATATGCCCTGATGAGATAAAATCTTTGGATTCAATTGCGTATATGGAGTTTTGGCTAAGAGGCGCAAAGGTGTCTTGTGAGAGAAAGAGCGCTTGGTGATGGAGTGGATCCCATGGGCAATCAGGAGTAGTTAATTCCTCGAGGATTTCTTCATCGTAGTGGAACTATAGAGAATATAGTGGGGAACAACATTGGTGACTATCATCACGTGGTTGTATTCAGGTGGTGAAGAGGTATGGAGGGTGATGCAAGGGGGTTGCGATGGTTCACTCGACATGAACCAAATGTCAAGATATTGTGGGTTGAAAATGGTATTCGGGCATAGAATTTGCGTGGGGAAATGAATTGGAGAATTGGGTGGATTTGGGGGAAAATCCTCATATAAATCATCCAGGAACCATGGGGGAGTAGGGAGTTCCTCAGGTTCGAGCGAGAAGATATGAACCACATCAAGTGATGGGGTAGGGGTACTCACTAGTTCTGTTGGATGGGGGGCGGTGTAGGATTTTGAATAAGGGCCATTTGGTGATGCTTGTATTCAATGATCATAGGACATTGATATGTGAAATGATTAAGTGATTCTCATAGAGAGAAAGGACAACTCATACGTTCATTGACCAAGGTCGTGACATAGTGGATGTTAGTGAAATGTGTGTGAGATGATGCGAGTGGAGGAGGTTCTTGCTAAAAGCTCTGGTGGATGGTCGTTAGAGTCTGTCGAAATTGAGGTAACTTTGGGAAATGGTGGGTGTAATGGCCATACTCAGAACAGATGGCACATGCGAATTTGGTTCGCAACCCTTTGCTACCTGTGTTAGTGGGTGCAGTGGTAGCATTGGAGGAAGTGACGAGTGGTATCAGTGCCCGTGGGAGTTGAATTAAATTGCGTAGCTCAAGGAGAGATGGACACTTATTAGTGGGGTGTCCATATTTCTTGCATAGTGCACAAGGAGGCTGAACTCGTGGTGGGGGTGAAGTGGGGGGCTCTTTCTTCTTCCGTCTGCCCCAAGTTGTAGAAGGGGTGCTAGTGAGTGGGGGTGTGGGTGGGATGGTGGAGTAAGTATTGGAATCTGCATTGGGATTCCTTCTGTTTGGGGAGGGAGGGATGGTTGAGGGACCTGTTTCCATCCTAACACACACTTGAAAATGTGAGCTAAGTCTAGCTCACTTAGTGTGTCCTTGGAGGCACAATGCCTAGGTTCACAGCCCATGCTATCACTTTGACCAGAACCTCTTCCATTTAGGCTCACTCCTAGGGAAGCTAAGGGGGGTAGTCCCTAGTTTCTATATTAGTTTTAGAGTTAAGTTCTAGGAGTTAGTTTTAATTCATTAATGCCTAGGGGGATTCTAACCTAATATGCACAAGCAACAATGAAAGATGCAAGGGTTAGTATGTTAAGAAAGACCTTTCCTAGGGAAACTAAGACTAGTGCCTAAGATTGGGCAAGTGGTCAACTAAGTTAAAGGGTTGTTCGTTACAAATAGATTACAATATTACTTAAAAAAGAATAACTTGATCAAATAAATATTAGACACAAGATTTACAATTCAAAGAATGCCATAGTACAATAACAAGCTAACCACTTTACTTATATTGTGTTTGTGCAGGATATACAAAGATGAAAGCATCATATAACATTATCATCAAAGAATCAAGATCATCATCATCAATACATCAAGAAAAATATTTATAAAGTTAAGCACAAGTATCAAGGATGAATATCAACCACTCTTAATTATTAAACCCATAATCATTTAGAAATTTAGATGCAGGGTTGAGATGTTAATCTTTCTTGAGGTTATCAAATTTTATTAAGCTTTCACCAAAGCCTCCTCCTCCTATTTCCAAATAATTGCTAGATGCTCAATAAGTGTTTCCACCCTAGCTTTGCAGGTCATCCCTAAGACAAGAGTACTTCCCGGAGAGGACACATCCTGTGCACCGTGAGACAGTCCCCTACCTACACCCTCCGTTGTTTTCCTCAAGTCCTGTTTTAGATGGTGAAAATGGTGGTCTTAGGTACCCTAAAGAGTCTATTAAGTTATTATATAAGTTAGGTAGACATTTAGGAGTGTTTATGAGTGTTTTAAGAGTTTTTATGAAACTTTTTAATGGTGATTTAGTGACTTGGCCGAAACTCACTTCATCCTTAAAGATGTGTTTATTTAGTTAAAATTTTAAGAGAATTAACACATTCATATGTCACTAGATTACACGATTAGATATCTTGAAAGAATAACAAAGGAAAGAACAACTTGCCACCCAATAGAAGATAGGCAATCACACTTTTATGTGTTCAAAAGCATTTAGACAATAGCATTTAGTGTGAAAGAGAAAAAGATTTAGACGTGCCTACTTATCAACTTAAAAGAAAGAAGTTATTTCAAGCATATGGCATCAAAATATCTATGCATTAAAGAGAAACACCATCTACTTATGAAGCATCAATGATTATAGATCTAAGCATGGAACATAAAGATAAACATTTAGTGAACTAAACATGCATAAGATCTAGTTAAGTTRATTKAGGTGCCCAATAKGYTTAAGCTRGAGAATTATTTASTKTATTAGATMTAGATCTWGGRTATYATAACWTTAAARMACTTAKATCTTTAACCACATGTTAAAACCCTAACCTAACCTTTTGGGGTATTCCTCTCCCAACTAGGTAGGCAATTAATTAGCTTGCTTATTAATTGAGATTATTGAAAAAGGAAAGAAACAAGAAAGCAAGGAAGAGGAAGAAAGAGAGAGAAAAGAAAACCAAGAATCAAGCAAGAAGAAAACAAAAGGAAAAAGGGAAAACAAGAAAACCAAGAAGCAAGCAAGCAAACCCTACCCCACGTCTTAGGGTTTGGGAGATACCCTTTATCTCACAAACCCTCACGTCTTAGAAAGAGATAGGAAAAAATCAAGATCTAGGTAAAACCCTAATTACCCAAGGCTCACACGTGGGAGGAGGTGATACCCTTTTTCTCCCACAAATGAGAGCCACTACAAGAAACCAAAAAAAAGGAGAAAAATGAAGGAAAAAAATAAGAAACTGAAGGAGCAAGGTTGAGAAACAACTACCAATCCCTTGGAGGATCTTTGAGTTTTGTGTGGATGCCTTTGGATAGCCAAAACCCCTCTCAACCGGATCTGAACCTGCAAAACCTAGCAAGCTATGCTTGCTGGAAATGACACACACAACTATACAAGTGAAGAAAAACTTTTGTTTTTTAGGGAAACAAATTTCTTGAAAAAATTTAGTGAAAATTTTAGATTATGATGACCAAAGAACTCTATTATGCTAGCTGAAATATGGATCACAAAGAAATAATCAGAAGAAGAGTAGTAGAAGAAGATTGCTTGGAGTGTACGAAAATCTCAAAGGGAGACTCTTCCAAGAGGCACCCTAATGAAACCCTTGAAGTTCAACCTGCAAAACCTAACACAATAGAATGCATACAATGGATAATATGGAGGGTTAATCTAATAAAGTGAAATACTTGCACCCTATCTAGCTAACCACATATATAGATTCACAAGTCTACTCTTTGCAAGTTCTACTTAAATAAAATACTTTACCTAAGATCCATTCATGCAACAATTATATAAAATTAAAATGATTTTACCTCATATGTTTGTAATAACACAAATACTTGTAGATCTTCCCAAAATCCTCCAAATATTCTTTTATTATTGCATCAAGAAATGGGATCTTGGAGAAATACCTGCTCCAAAACCCTAAGAGAAGAACAATGAAAATGGATGGAATCGAGAGACAGAAAGTGGAAAACAAGTAGCATAACAATAGATCAAGATATGGTGTGTTGGGAGTGAGGAGAGGGACCTATTTATACTTGGAGAGGCAAACCTACCTCTCTTGGATCTATGCCAAGTGTCCACCACCAATCATAAGATGAGATCCCAAGGCTAGGGAACACCATCTAGGGTTTAGATCATATATCTAGGGTGTATATTGGTGAGGGAGGTGTTGGGATCAAGCAAAGAGTAGTGGGAGGTCTATGGGATTCGTGCCAAGGGAGAGAAAGAGGCCCCAAATAATAAAAACGAATTTTTCTTGGAGATCCACAAGAGGGGGGGGGTAAATCTCCTTGGAGGGTGCACCACTTGGGGGAGATCACATGTATCAAGGATGTGGATGAGTGAGGGAGTGTTGGGATCAAGCAAAAAGACAAGTGGGAGGCTAGGGAAAGTGTGCCAAGGGATATATTTAGTCTCCCCTTAATTTTTTCATTATTATTTTTGCTTTTTGGAGACTTTCTAGAAGGGAGGCACATCCCTCTAGGCAAAGTGACGTTTTTGCTTAATGGCTAGGTGGGGGGGTGATGTGAGGCTTGGAAAGGGTTAGGAAATTTTAGGAAAAATCTCTCTCACCTTTATCCATGTTTACATCATCCTCTAACTCATTATTACAAAATATTTGCCCAAATATTTCCAAAAAGGCATGCAACAAATCCTGTATATTCTTGAATCTCTTATCAGGTGAATCATGAAACCAATAATAAGACTCCCCACCAAGAGTCATGACAAACAATTGCATTAGAACATCCTCATAAACAGGTGGATCACACCATTCCTCAATACATTTAGTGAAATATCTGATGTGAGTACTAGCATCATCATGATCATAAAAATCAGGAATGTTATCAATAACATCTTTAGATATATCATGAGAGTAACCAAAAATTCCTGAAAAATCAATAGGACTATAAAAATCATCCATTTCTAATTAGATCATTTAAACAAAGGTCTAAAGAAAAGGATTGGAACCCAAGATTACTAAAGATCCAACAAGAAGAAAGACTAGCTAGCTTCATCCACAAACCCTTCCATGTTCAAGGATGAAGCAAAACAAGCCGTGAATTCCTTCTTTCAAAATAACTCGTCAAATTATTTAAAAGTGGAGTCGCCATATGACCAAGTTTATTTCAGAAAAATAAGAGCATCAAACACAGAAAAAACAAGAAGGAAAACAAAAGTTAATTTATTATGTTTGGAACAAGCATCAGAAATCAATGAGTGCTTCTTCTCCAAGAATATCAAGCATCCAACAAGGATTTCTCCTTGTTGTATACTTGATATATTTTTTCAATGGAGTCACCACTTGGAAAGGAAACAAACAAAAACAACCAATGCAAGTTCGAAGATTTTTTAGTTCTTAAAAAATATTTACTTGTTTTGACCAAGGATAAATGACTTATCCCCGACAACGGTGCCAAATATGTTGTTGTCCTAATACACACTTGCAAACGTAAGCTAAGTCCATCTCACTTAGTGTGTCCTTGGCCGCATAATGCCTAGGTTCACAGCCCACGCTATCACTTTGACCGGAACCTCTTCCGTCTAGGCTCACTCCTAGGGAAGCCAAGGGGGGTAGTTCCTAGTTTCTAGATTAGTTTTAGAGTTAATTTATAGGAGTTAGTTTTAATTCGTTAAGTCCTGGGGGGATTCTAACCTAATATGCACAAGCAGCAATGCAAGATGCAAGGGTTAGTATGTTAAGCAAGACCTTTCTTATGGAAACTAAGACTAGTTCCTAAGATTGGGCAAGGGGTCAACTAAGTTAAAGGGTTGTTCGTTACAAATAGATTACAATATTACTTACAAAAGAATAACTTGATCAAATAAATATTAGACACAAGATTTACAATTCAAAGAATGCCAAAGTAAAATAACAAGCTAACCACTTTACTTATATTGTGTTTGTGCAGGATATAAAAAGATGAAAGCATCATATAACATTATCATCAAAGCATCAAGATCATCATCATCAATACATCAAGAACAAGATTTATAAAGTTAAGCACAATTATCAAGGATGAAGATCAACCACTCTTAATTATTAAACCCATAAGCATTTAGAAATTTAGATCCAGGGTTGATATGTTAAGCTTTTCACCAAAGCCTCCTCCTCCTATTGCCAAATAACTGTTGGATGCTCAATAAGTGTTGCCACCCTATCTTCGTAGGTTAGCCCTCAGACAAGAGTACTTCCCAGAGAGGACACATCCTATGTGTCGTGAGATAGTCCCCTGCCTACACCCTCCGTTGTTTTTCTCAAGTCTTGTTTTAGATGGTGAAGATGGTGGTCTTAGGTACCCTAAACAGTCTATTAAGTTATTATATAAGTTAGGTAGACTTTTAGGAGTGTTTAGGAGTGTTTTAAGAGTTTTATGACACTTTTTAATGGTGATTTAGTGACTTGGACGAAACTCACTTCAGCCTAAAAGATGTGTTGATTTAGTTAAACATTTAAGAGAATTAACACATTCATATGTCACTAGATTACATGATTATATAGCTTGAAATAATAAAAAAGGCAAGAACAAATTGCCACCCAATAGAATATAGGCAATCACACTTTGATGTGTTCAAAAGAATTTAGACAATAGCATTTAGTGTGAAAGAGAAAAATATTTAGACGTTCCTACTTATCAACTTAAAATAAAGAATCTACTTCAAGCATATGGCATCAAAAGATCTATGCATTAAAGAGAAACACCATCTACTTATGAAGCATCAATGATTATAGATCTAAGCATGGAACATAAAGATAAACATTTAGTGAACTAAACATGCATAAGATCTAGTTAAGTTGATTTAGGTGCCCAATAGGCTTAAGCTAGAGAATTATTTAGTTTATTAGATCTAGATCTAGGGTATTATAACTTTAAAGAACTTAGATCTTTAACCACATGTTAAAACCCTAACCTAACCTTTTGGGGTATTCCTCTCCCAACTAGGTAGGCAATTAATTAGCTTGCTTATTAATTGAGATTATTGAAAAAGGAAAGAAACAAGAAATCAAGGAAGAGGAAGCAAGAGAGAGAAAATAAAACCAAGAAACAAGCAAGAACCAAGCAAAAGGAAAAAGGGCAAACAAGCAAACCAAGAAGCAAGCAAGCAAACCCTACCCCGTGTCTTAGGGTTTGGGATATACCCTTTATTTCACAAATCCTCACGTCCTAGCAAGAGAGAGGGAAAAAAGAAAGATCTATATCAAACCCTAATTACCCAAGGCTCACACGTGGGAGGAATTCATACCCTTTTTCTCCCACAAATGTGAGCCACTACAAGCAACCAAAAAACAAGAGAAAAATTAAGGAAAAAGCTAAGAAAATGGAGCAAGGTTGAGAAATAGTTACCAATCCCTTGGGGGATCTTTGACTGTTGTGTGTATGCCTTTGGATATCCAAAACCCATCTCAACCATATCTAAACTTGAAAAAACTAGCAAGCTATGCTTGTTGGAAATGGCACACACAACTATACAAGCTAAGAAAAACTTTTTCTTTTTTAGGGCAAAAATTTTTCTTGAAAAATTTTAGTGAAAATTTTAGATTATGATGACCAAAGAACTCTATTATGCTAGCTGAAATATGGATCACAAAGAAATAATGAGAAGAAGAGCAATAGAATAAGATTCCTTGGAGTGTATGAAAAAATCAAAGGGAGAGTCTTCCAAGAGGCACCCTAATGAAACCCTTGAAGTTCAACCTGCAAAACCTAACACAATAGCATGCATACAATGGATAATATGGAGGGTTAATCTAATAAAGTGAAATACTTGCACCCTATCTAGCTAACCACATATATAGATTCACAAGACTACTCTTTACAAGATCTACTTAAATAAAATACTTTACCTAAGATCCATTCATGCAACCATTATATAAAATTAAAATTATTTTACCTCATATGTTTGTAAGAAAACAAATACTTGTATATCTTCCCAAAATCCTCCAAAGCTTCTTTTATTAATGCATCAAGAAATGAGATCTTGGAAAAATACTTGATCCAAAACCCTAAGAGAAGAACAATGAAAATGGATGGAATAGGGAAAGAGAAAGTGGAAAATCAAGTAGCATAACAATAGCTCAAGATATGGTGTGTTGGGAGTGAGGAGAGGGACCTATTTATACCTGGAGAGGCAAACCTACCTCTCTTGGATCTATGCCAAGTGTCCACCACCAATCATAAGATGAGATCCCAAGGCTAGGGCAAACCATCTAGGGTTTAGATTATATATTTAGGGTGTAGATTGGTGAGGGAGGTGTTGGGATCAAGAAAAGAGTAGTGGGAGGTCTATGGGATTTGTGCCAAGGGAGAGAAAGAGGCCCCAAATAATAAAAACAAATTTTCCTTGGAGATCCACAAGAGGGAGGGGTAACTCTCCTTGGAGGGCACACCACTTAGGGGAGATCACATGGATCAAGGATGTGGATGAGTGAGGGAGTGTTGGGATCAAGCAAAAAGGAAAGTGGGAGGCTAGGGAAAGTGTTCCAAGAGATCTATTTAGTCTCCCCTTAATTTTTTCATTATTTTTTTTTTTTTGAGACTTTCTAGAAGGGAGGCACACCCCTTTAGGCAAAGCGACGTTTTTTGTTAATGGCTAGGTGAGGGAGTGATGTGAGGGTTGGAAAGGGTTAGGAAAGGTTAGGAAAGGTTAGAAAAAATATCTCTCACCTTTATCCATATTTACATCATCCTCTAATTGATTATTACAAAATTACATTTTCGCTATGTTTAGACTTTAGCAATTAAAATTGCTATTTTTGACTGACTCACACTCCAGGTGGACAAACCCATAGAAAACGTTGTTCGAACGAGATGAAAATTAGTCCATGGATGTAGGGGGTGATATTCCATTTCGTTTGAGCACAAATACCCTGATCAAAAGTCCAAGGACCTAGTTTTTACAATTTTTGCTCAAAAATAATTAATTAAATAAATAATGAAACCTCCAAACTTAGGGAAATTTAATTAAAAATTAAATAATTAAAAAAAAACTAACTTAGACTTGATGGAATTCCTCGAAAATTTATAAGATGTCTTGCATGGTCATTTACAATGATTCCCTATAATAGTTACCAAAAGATAAACCCACTAGAGTGTCGTTCACCACTTTGGAGGAATTATTGCAAGTGTGAGGGAAAAACTCAAGGGAAATCAATAAGGTTGAAAAGCCCAATTGATAACCTGAGGATAAAAAACCCTCGGTGAAAGGAACTCTCCCAGTGAACCAATCCCAAGGTAACTAACCTAGACATGATACATGTAGACCTATTACATTATTAACCCACGCAGGGGTGCGAAAATTCCAGTTACAAAAAGAAGTGTTGGGGTCAAACATGCCTTGTAGAACCAAAAGTCTTCAAAAAATGAGCATCTGATGATGCATCTCTGCATGGCACATGGATTTGACCACCTATGCTGGAGAGGTAGTCAATAGGACCATATCAGATGGATGTAGATACCATACTAGGATTTCCAGCACCATATTGGGAAGGGTAAGCGTTGCGGCTACCTGGAAAGCTTGTACACCCGGTGGGGGGTAAAATAAGGGGATTTGGGTGATGTCTTGGGAAACTGTCTCCCAAATCGGAATGTGGCCCTAGGGGAGGGTATAGTCAGGAACAGGGGTAGTTAGGGAGTTCTCAAGGGATTCCTGAGGAAAGAGCTCTGTGACTAGTGGGACTTCAAATAGTAATGAAGCCTCTGTGGGAGGAAGGATATCTCCAGTTTATGTTCCATTGGATGAGATGCCACATACTTGTGTTGAGGGATGTATGAGTGGAGGTTCTCCATGGTATGTCCCTAGCATGGATGGCTCTTTGAAAATTTTGGGACCCATCTCAATGAGTGGGTAGGTCTCGGGATTAGTGTGAATGAGAGGTAAGATGTTATCAATGTTGGCGGAAGGGTTGGGCTCGTAATGTGACACTTGGTCAGTAGTGACGATATTCCCATTGTGAGGGAACATCATTGTGTGAAACATAGAAGAGGTCACAATCTTCATCACATACATGTAGTTGCATCTGAACAAGATGTTGTAATCGAGCAGAGATTCGATAACTTCAATGTCAATGAGGATAGCTTTTACCCCGAGTTCAATGGGGACATTTTGGAAAAGTCCCTTGGGAGAGGAGGGTCGTCCATCGTAAACCCTCTGAGTAATGGAAAATGGTATGATGTCAGGAGAGCCAAGTTTCTTCCAAATGGTTTTGTACATGATGTATGTGGATGCACCTTCATCAATAATGCAATGGTGAACTGTGATGTTCCAGATTTTAACCGATATTTGGAAAGTGACCAAAGCGGGGAGATGAGGTTACCCACTATTGAGATCAAAGGTGATGAGTCGAGTATCACCAGGGTTGACTGCCCCTAGAGAATAAATTAATGAATTCCATTGAGTAGGACAGGTTTGAATAACTTCTAATACTGACATGGCAGCGAGGGATTGTGCCAAGTCATCGACCATAGTATGATTGTGGGCTACCCTAGCCTGAGGGTTGGTGACATTCTGTCATAATGGGATGCGAGGAATATAGAGGGGTGTGTTGGTATTAGGGTGAGGGATCATCAAAGGTGGGCCAGTTTTGATTGGGGTGGCTTCTGAGTTAGTGGGAGTAGGGTCATAGGGTGTGCTGTATTGACAACTATGAATTTGTAGGAGGACTTCCTCCTCACTAGTAAGGAGGATAGTGTGATCGGTAGGAGTACCCAGGTTTGGATATTGACCCATCTTTGGTGGGGTTGGATGCATCTCTTGTTGGGTGTTCATCACCCCTTGGTATGGAATAGGGTTTTGTAGTATGGCAGGGGGTGGTTATTGTACATATTGTTGTGGGGCCTGCTAGGGTGCAGGTGGTGTTGGGGGATGTGGTCCACTTCCAGACTCTTTCATCCATTTGAAGTCAACGATTTGAGGGAAATGGTGAGTATAATGGCCATACTCTCCACAAAGGGCACAAGGGAAGTTTGTCTGAAGATTGTTGTTGTTCTTCCCTTGGTGTTTGTTGTTATTTCCCTCTTGGGGGTTCTGGTTCCCCTGATTCTGGTTCCCCCCAGCAGGTTGGTTTTACTGGGGGTGGTTCTGGTTTCCTCCTAGTGCAAGATTATTATTGTTTCAGGTTTTTCCTTTCTTTTTGGCATTGTTTGACTGATGGGCCAGATTAGTTGTATTCAACTATTCAAAATTTTGATATTTCTGAACGGGAGAGGGCTGAACAAAATTAACCCTATCATGTGGTTATCCTTGTGGGGAAACAGTGGGCTGGGGAGGACTAGGAAAAGGGAAGTACAAATTATATTGTGGTAATGATCTGTAGGGTACATAGGAAGGGGTGTCGCTTTCACTAGTTCTTAGGGTGTAAGCATAGGTAGAGGCGTTTCCAGAACTAGGTTGAACAGTTGGGCATGTCATGGGGGCCAGCGGGGGTCCGCTTATGGGTGGATGGGGGGAACATGATATGATTTTTGATAAGGGGGAGGAGTATAATAAGAGGGTCATGTTGGAAGGTTTACAATTGGCAGTAAGCTTGCCATTGATGGAAAGAACAATAATGGAAAAGATCAGCGATGGAAAAGAATAGCGATGGAAAAGATCAGCGATGGTAAAGAACAACGATGGCAAGAACAACAAAATTGCAAAGTGACGAAATCACAAGGTGGACGAAATCGCGAAGGTGGATGAAATCGTGAAGTGGTAAAATCATGAGAAGATCTAGACCGTAGATTCATCGAGATCGTGGACCGTTGATCCCATGCCATTTCAGAGTTTCTTGAATCACGACATGGAGAGGCAAGAAACATAACCACAAGAACACCGAAATCGCGATATGATCTGAGCCATTGAATTAAGATCAGATCTAGACCGTCGAATCATAGGACACGTGGAAAAATATCGTCATGTTGCTGACTGGAAAGTCAAAGGAATGGGGTTCCCTAACCTCTCGATTTTGCGATATGCGAAATTGCGAAACAATCTCAGCTGTCAGATAGAGGTTTGATCTAGACCATTGATCCGACTCCATCTCGGAGTTTCATGTATCGCGACTTGGTGTGACAAGAACCCACATATAAGGAACCGTGAGATGCAAGATCGTGAAAAGATCAGGACCGTCAGATCACCTAGAACGTGGACTGTCGATCTAAGCTCCATCTTGGAGCTTCGCCTATCATGACTTGGAGTGACAAGAACCCACATCTAAGGAACCGCGAGATGCGAGATCGCGAAAAGATCAGGACCGTCAGTTCACCTAGAACGTGAACCATCGATCTGAGCTCCATCTTGGAGTTTCACCTATCACGACTTGGAGTGACAAGAGCCTCCATATAAGGAACACCGAGATGCGATATTGCGAAAATATATGGACCGTTGATTCATCGAGATCGTGGACTGTCGATCAGGGTCAGTGAAGATCATGAGTTCGCAGTGCCTTTTAGCACAAATAGTGATCACCGCCTATGGTTACATGGAGGAAGAACCTAGTGTAGATAAGCTCCGCCTAGGAATTTTGGGGATCGCGTCTGGTACGAATGTCGAAATACTGAAAAGGTGAAATTTCGCTGTAACCTATGGTCACCATTGGTGGTCACGAGAAGGGAAGGAGTCAGTTCAGATAAGCTCCATTTCAGGGTTTCGTTGATTGCGACTTTGAGAGTCGAGATGCCTCATCTCCAGATTCACGAAATGCGAAATCGTGAAAGCACTTTATGCATAAGCGCGTGGTCTCAGATGGTGGTCACACCATCGAAGAGATGAAGAGAAGAGTAAGCGCAGAAAAGCTCCATTTCAGAGTTTTGGAACTCGCGACATGAAGAGTCAAGATGCCTCATCATAGAATCTCCGAATTGTGAAAGTGTGAAATGCATAAATCATGACAATATCCTTTAGAGCTAATCCAACAGTGCATATGAAACTAAAGGATATCGGAGGCCTACTGTTGCACATCACAGTGTAACTGCCAGAAACCACTAATGGTTTTTTCCAGAGGACTCGAAGACACTTCGGGGTGATTTCCACAGGAGCTGAAGAATTACATGGAATCTGCCAGTGTAATGAAGATGATTCGTGGAGGAAATTGATAGTTGGATGAGGGTTGGAGCTCATAACTGAAACAAAAAGGATGAGCTCGACTATAACAGAGAAGACGAAGAGTCTCAACTGCGAGAGAGAAAAAATAATCTCGACATAACACTTAGTGATGATAGACACAGGGGTTGAATTGCTAGAGAAGCTGAAGAGTCACGATGATGATCATGCAGATCACTTGAGATGTGGAGGAGATTGGCACGGTATGAGTATGCAGAGGAATGGTAAATATTGCATGCATAAGATGCACAGAAGCTATAAATACACATTACATAGAAGAGATGAGGTTGTTGTTGTTGCTGGAGTTGTTGAGGATGTTGTTGTTGAAGGTGATTCATGCATGAAGAAGGATCAGAGTGTAGCAGCTGAAAAGAATAGAAGAAGAACTGTGCAACGAATGGACATGGTACACAGAGCATAAAAAGCAGAAGAACAGAATGGGCAGTGGATGCATGCAGGAAGACAGTGAGGAAGTCTGAGTAGCAAAATCTTGTAGAACAATGATAAGACTGGTAAGTTGTTATTGAACACTTTATCACTGTAATAGATTTTAGTATTTCATATTCACAATCCAGGGTGGTTGGGAGGTGTCAGGGAGGACTGGTGTCCTCAGAGGTTCAAGTGGTTGCTTGAACATAGGGAGTTGGTGCTTCCTTCTAGTTGGTGCTAGAGAAACCAGGGAGTTGGTGCTTCCTTCTAGTGGGTGCTAGAGAAAAACAGAGAGTTGGTGCTCTCAGCAAGTTTCAACTTGCAAAACAGAGGCTGTAGCCTCACAATGAGTTGGTGCTCATATGTATGATAATGTAAAGAACGTAAATAATACTTATCATATAAAGAAGAAGAGATTTTTACCCTGTATGGGTTTCCTTGGGAAATATATGTCTCTTTGTTTCTCATATATGTGACTGATGTTGAATGTGCCATTGTGTATTTCCCTGCATTATTATGATCATCATTGAGTGCCTTGTAAAGATTTTAAAAGGAGCATAATTGTTTAAGCATAGTAACAACTGATTCACCCCCCCTCTCAATTGTCCAACAAGTCCTCCATATATCAACAAATATTGAGGTGTTCCATACATAGGTGGTTGTTGGAGGTGTGCAATTGTGGTGTGTGGTGGTACCAATCAATCCATCCATGAAGTGAGACATCCCAGGTTTGTCCTGGCCGAATGGAACAGGTCTCGTGGCGTCAGGTAGTACCATATATAAATACCCTGATTGAGAATAAATGAGCTCGAACTATTGAGACTTGTTGATGGCTTCTTCTTCAGGCTGAGGGAAAGTGGAGGCCACGTCTTTGGCAAGGAGGGAAACAAGGGATTTGAGAAACCAATTAAGGCATTGTTGTTTAGTGGCTTCTGCTTTGCATAGACTACGTCACTAATGCCATTCATGAATGTGGTCAACGATGTGTGTAGCGGAGGTTTGTTTAAACTCTGAGAGTAGTTCGAGACCATTGTCATGACGGTTTAGGAGTTGAAAGAAGGTCAAATATTCTTTGGACAAAGATTCAAAGGTCATATGGGACCCCAATTTTTCTTCTACATACCACTTCACTGATGGGGCGGTGAGTGTGTGTTGAAATAATATCAATCAGACATAGTTGTCCATGATGTTGTTTGAAGAGCACTATAACTGGAAGGTCATGATATGGTTGGTCAGGTCGTCTCCTCCTTTTCCTTCAAACTTGGGAATGTCTGAAGGGAGTTTGGTAGGCATGGTGGGCCATGTGGGGTCATGCAATATAGGATTGTTTGTGAGCTTAGTTAGATCCGGTATGTTGAGGGAAGCCAAGTATGGCATCTGGGGTGTTGGTGGAAGATTAGTTCGAGCCATGGTGGGAATGTTTTGTGTGCCTGACCTCAAAAGAGGGTTTGTTCTGGCCATGGTATGAGTGATGTGTGTCCCTGACTCATGAGGGGGGCTAGGTGGGGTTGTGATTCCTCCTGGGGAAGAAGTGTGCCCCCCGCTTCCTTATACAAAAACGTGGGTGGATGGTTGATATTGGGAAGTGGACCCAAGTAAAGTGGAACCGAGCAAAGCAGATCCTAAGACAGTAGCACTCACAGGAGTCTGAGAAGGTGGAACTGATGAGTTGGAAATACTAGGAACTCCCCATAGAATGGGAGGGATATTTAGAAAGAATCTAGAACGATAGGGATTCTATGGGTCCCCTATGATGTCCGACTAGCAAATTCGATGTGTGAAAATGGTGATGAGAGCAAATAAATGAACAAGAGCCTTTATAATTTTTGGACCTTCATAATATAATTCACAATATCAAGAGCATCATACATAAATCAATTGATACATAAGCATATATGTGGGTAGGTGGATTTTGTCTGCGTGGGAGAACAAAGAAAAACAAATTCTCGTGTCCTAGAAGATGTAACATCCTTCTGCTTAAATAACACTGGACCTTCTAATAGCACTCAACAATGGGGTTTGAAGCCACTGAAAGAGGAATTAGTGAAGGATGAAGTAATCAGTTATAATGAGGGGTAGAGGGTGCATATCCTGAAAGATATGGTGATATTTCCCAATAGCCACACAAAATCCGATCAAGGTGAAATTGCAACCCACAATTTCCACCTGGGTAGATGTCCTAAAATTTTTGTCACTAGGTACCTTAATCAAAGTGCGACATTTAGATTTTCAGCCTCAGAAATGGATCACGAACTGGATCCCATCCAAAAGGTGGGTTCCCTAAGGAGGGATGCACAGAACAACCGGACCTCGACCTTCATCCCTTCACGGGTATCTCCCTGCCTTATGGTGTAGGAACACTTGAATTGGAGGATTTAAAAGTTCCCCATTTGTCAACTTCTATTGTTTGAAGATGTGAGAACCAAGTAACGGGGATTTATTTGGATGCCTATCCATGAGATCCTACATAGACTAAAAATTTCTTTTGGCACCTCCCGTGGAGGAAAAATTAGCGAGTTTTTAGAAAAAAATTAGATGTGTTTAATTGAGAGATTGGGGGTGTGAACCAACCTCGTTGATTTAAGAGGGAGTGGATAATTTTGTCAAGAAAGTGGTGGGGAATTTTGGAATCCTTTTGGAGGAAATGTACTTCAACCTCCACAATTCGAGATGAAAACTATGTGAGTGAGTGGTGACTTTGTGTGTAAACAAGTGAAAGTGTACCAATTTTTTTAATAAGTTAGGTGTCACCTTGTTGCATGTGGACTTCGTGTGGTCCTTACAAGTCTTGATTACCTAATTCACTAAATTCCATTGGTACAACCTTGCGTAATTTTAAAGTCCCTAGAGAACTGGCATGTGGACATATGGGTCCTTACCAATCCTTTAACTCCCTAGTGTGATTTAATCTAAGAAATATTCAAAGACTATCCTAGATTGTGGACATGTGGGCATGTATGGGCCCATTACAAAACCTTTAAATTTCCCTAGTGATTTACTCTAAGAAACTAAATTTCAACACTATCCTATATTTGTAGCATGTGAGCACGTATGGGCCTATTATAATCTTAAGATGTGTTTGAAAAATAAACTAAGAGGAGTCTCGAGGAGGTTGTTGTCCTCTCCTAAAGATTTTGTCTTTTAAGGGAGATGAAATTTTCCCTCAATCGCTTTTCTGATTCTCAAGGTCGCTCTATGGCGCGAGAGAAGAGCATATTAAATGATTGAGATCTAATTTATGGTCCGAATGCAAGCTTTATATGTGATTTAGAATGATTCCCACTTAACTTTAATCAAAGCAAGCCATCCATGTGGCAAAATGAAAGAAAAAAGAGGAAAAATAATGATTTTAACCTCCTAAGTGCCTATGTTTTGACTATCCCTTCATGTGGAGAGGGAATCTAAGTGTGGTGCATATGAAAATTTGCATAGAGTCAAGATTAAGAAGGCTATGGGCCCTCCAAAAATCACAAAAAATCTTACAATGTGTGAATTTCTGAGCAGATGTGCGAGTCACAGAGTAGACAGAGGCGCATGTGGCGTCGATGCGCAACTAAAAAATGACCCTTTGGTGCAGTTGCGCTGAGAAAAATAGTGGGTTGAGCGCACATGCATTGGAGACGTGCTTGTGGATCAAAAACCCATGCACTTCTGTTACACGGCCATGAAGAAAATTTCAGATGAAATTCTCTTAGCTCAGCTTTGAATTTGGATTTTTGCAGGTAGGCTTGGGCCGGTTATGGTTCCTGCAAGTTAAATAAATAAAAATAAGAGCTAAAATAATCCAAATGGGGGAGGAAATTGATACCTTTTCCCAATAGAGTTGCCAACCTGTTGCACCCCTTTTGTCACCTGAATGAGAAAAATAGGGATGCTTACAAGCCGAGTTGGGTTAGCTAGGAAAGACAACAGTGAATGAAGGAGTTAGAAACATCAAGCATAAGGAATAAACAAAGAACTAAACTAAGAACAATAAAAGAAACTAAACTAGAGTGCATAAGAACATTAAAATCGAAAATAAACAACACTCATGCCACCAATGGATATGATTTTATTAGTGGGAAAACACCAAAGATAAAGGGAGACATATGGGTCCCCTCTTCCTCCAAGGGAGGGCTCTTGGACCCCCAAATATTGAGCTCTTCTTACAAGTAACAAACTAGAATGAAATAGTGAAGAGAATCCAAAGCACATTCACTCAAGAGGTGATATGAATGGCTAAATGAAATGGTGCTTGTATACTTTTGATGAGAAAAGAGGATTCTCCAAGAGAATATGAGCAGCATAACAATAGAAATGAATTCCTTAGAAATATAGTGCACCCATGGCCTCCTTTTATAGCATAGCTTTGAGGCATTATGCAACCAGTTCTTAGTGTGAACAAGGGGCCCTTTAGGGTACCCTTGGGTCTTTGACCAAGCACCCAGTCGGATTCAGCCGAGATTTGGGTGTCAAATCGACTTGGAAGCTGAGCCATAAGTGGGTGGAAGACTGACCAATATCATAAATGCATCGTTCTAGGGGGTGCGCATTTTTTTGTGTCCACAGTCACACATCGTACACATGTGCGCTTTTCTTGCATTTTTGGATGGCGCATGTGCGCACGCTTCCTATGTAGTCTTAGCACATGCTGATTTTATAATTGGTTGTATAGTTTTGGACCTTTTGGAAATGCATTTTTGGTCCATGAGTGAACTAATGGGTGTTTTGAAGATGATGGATTCCTGTAACCATTTTTAGATGAAATTTCGGTGATAACAATGAGAGTAGGTGTCTCACTTGTTTG
>JZKD02S1795507.1:82936-99652 GCA_000966675.3 Picea glauca | reverse complement strand
GCTGTGGTCTAGTGAAAAATATCACATACCCTGGTTCTCGCCATCCCATGAAGGCTATTAGGGTAATCATCCACAAGTAATGAAACTTTGTTCCTAAGTCCTATGCATCCTTCCATTCCTCTTGAAACAAGTTCAATAGATATGGTGCCCAGCTCACAAAAGTGCTTTCTGCGCACTAAGCTGCAACTGCAATAACTCCTACTGGTACTTCCTCTTTCTGGCATTTTCTAAGCAATTTGCAAGCTAAGATCTTTGCACCCAGTTGTGTAGCTGCATTGTTGATTCATTTGATTATGATTCCCCTCATCCCTCTGGCGGTTCCATATTTCTTCTTCATTTCTTCTGCCAACACTTTCTCCTTGGATTTGTCGTCTAGAATCAACACGGGATCCATACCTCGGGTTGGTAACCCTGTGATTTGTGCGATAAGCAACAGTTATGGGGAAGGGTTTGTCCATCCATATGTCCCCTCCATGTGTGACTGTTAACAACTTCTTGATGCATGATGTCGTGTACTGGCCTCTGCCAAAATGTGGTAGCTTCAGTAAAACTAAGATTCTTGTTCTGTCCAGCCCAGCTACCCACTAATGAGGCTGGATAATCATTTCTCCAAGTTGGTTTACGGTTATGGTCTACATGAAGACCCTCTGTGCAAGTTCCAGGAACTTGGTTTCGTCTGATATGTCATGGTCAGAGTACTTGAGCTTCTCGACATGACCCAGCAACTCTAGTTCTACCTGTACTCCCACTAGTATGTGTGTTAGAATAATTTTTGTTGCAGGTTTCTTACGGGGTGATCTCGGTATCTGAATTTTGTCTTCATATTGCAGTCATTAGTTTGAAGTTCCAGAAACTTTCGGTTGTTCCCCCATCAACCATTCTGGTCAAGACAAGGCATTGGCAGTGATCTCCTCTGTTGGTTGAACTGAGATGTTCGTTTGCAACTCGGCTGGTTGCACTGGTCCTTCCAGGTTTTGTGTCATTCTGTTAACCTCCAGGGATGCTTCGATGCTTTTTGGTTTCACTTCATGTTGGGTTTCCCCTTCCTCGTTCTGAGGTACCTGTGTTGCTACTGGCATATCCACTTTCATGGCCTCTTCTTGTGGCTGCTAAATTTCTTCCAGTATCAGTGTAGATTTCACTGGTATCCTCTCGGGGGATGGGATTTCGTCGATGTCGACAATATCCGGTTGTTGTTGTGTGTTCTCTTCTAGCGGTCCTCGTGACCTAGTTTGAACCTTGGCTAGTCTGGCTATCTGACTTGCTCCGGTAGGCTTTGGTGGTGACATAGTAGTGACTTTTGAACGTTTTTTAAGTTTAAATATATTTTGGGAGTTCTGTGGTCTCGCTCTGGTCATTCTGGCTGCTATTGTTATCGCTTTGTTTTCCTTTCACGAATAGACTAGTCTCTCCCATGCTCGTGTGTTGTATGGGTTGGTCACAAAGATTGTCAAGGATTCTTCCTCCATTATGTGTTTAATGCATCATAACTATTGGTTCAATGCATTTGCGGTGGTTTCATACTTGCCATTACATTTTCTTTGTCATCTCTTGTTGGCATGCTTAATGTGATGTACCATCGGTCATTGTCGTCCTTTAATTTTGCTTAGTGTTGTCATGTCATACTGCTTTTGTCGACTTTCCATTTCCCACTTGTTTTTCCTCTGTATGTAACCTTTGTTCATGCCTTTGCTTAATTTTCTCTGGTGTGTTGTGTTCTTTTTAGTCTTGTTGCCTTTTTTTTCTCTTTTTGGTTTTAAATAACAATTTATTTTTTTTACTGCGCGGTGGGTGGTCAACTATCCTTGTAGAGCTTCAGTCGGCTCCCTTTGATCATTCCTCTAAGGTCTATACCTACTAAATCTATTAATTGTACATCTCCTCCATCTGTGACATATTTTACCTCGTAAGGTCCTAGCCAATGCATCCTGAGCTTCCCCGTGTGCTGAAATGACTTGTTGTCGTACAGAAGTACTAGATCTCCTTCCTTAAACATTTTCTTCTTGATGTGTCGGTCATGCCAAGCTTTGTCTTTGAATTTCTACACATGTTGATGGAATATTTCCAAGATTGGGTCTTCCTCCATTGACAATAATTGATTCAATCTTTCATGTACTGCGCCTCATTCTGTCATCTATGTGATAGTTGCTATGCATAAGCTGGGTACTAAAAATTATAATGGCACTATTGTTTCTTGGCCATAGAATAGCTTGAATGGTGTGTGCCCTGTCAACTTTTTGCATGTGGTCCTATATGCCCATAATATTGTTGGTACTTTAAGGTCTCAGTTGTCTCTGTTGATGTTACAGATCTTTGTTAATGCATTCTCCAAAATTGTCTTGAAGGCTTATACTATGTCATTTTCCTATGGATGATACGGTGTGCACTTCCAGTGATGAAATTCAAACTCTTCAGTGAGTGTGCGGATGGTGTTGTTTATGGAGTGTGTGCCTTGGTCGCTCATCAAAACTCTTGGGCACCCCAATCTAGTGATGACTTGTTCAAACAAGAAGTGTGTAGATGTCTCTACACTACAATCTTTTACTGGTGCAGCTTCCTCCCATCTTGTTAGTATTCCATCACGGTAATAATGTATCTTTCCCATGTTATTTTATTTGGTGGGTTGATTGGTCCCACAAAGTCGATTGTCCATTTATCAAAGGCATGTAATGTGTGGTAATAGTGGCATCTCGTCGCTTCTATTGGGTTTTCCTACCCTTTGACAGATGTCGCATCCCTAATAGTACTCTTTTGAGTCCCTGTGAATCATTGGCCACCATAGTCCTGTGCGTAGTACCTTCTGTGTGGTATCTTTTCCTGNAAAGTGATCCCCACTTCTCTTTATAAAAGTGGGTCACTTCATAAAGAAACTTACACAATCACATGGTCATTTGGTTACCAATTGTGCCTTTTTTAAAAAGGGCATAACTCTAACATCGGAAGTCCGTTTTCAGTGCCATTTTTTTTAAAACCACACAAATTTTCGATCTCTTTCCGCCCAGGTCATTAGTTTCAGTTTTTAGGTCCATATTATCTACATATTTAAAATGGATTCTATAAGTAATGTCTTTCTTACCAACAAGCACTACTTCCAATGGAAATCTCATATGGAAGATTTATTAAGAAGTAAAGGCTTGTACTAGATTACCTTGGGAAAGGAAAAAGCACCCACTCGTGCTGATAAGAAAGACAAGTGGGATAAGAGGAATGACAAAGAACGTGGACTAATTAGAATGTCCATCTCCCTTGATTTAAGGTACCACCTTCAAGAAATTGATGACCCCGAAGAAGCTTGGGACAAGATTGAATATGTGTTTGGTAAACTCAATATTGTTTGAGCATAACAGTTAGAAAATCAAATATTGACCTTGAGTCCAAGTGATTTTTTTTGCCTTGGAGACTATTTATCTAAGTTTAAAACACTCAGAATTTTATGTGAAGATTGTAAGATAAAAATGGAGGAAGAGCGTTGCATCTATCTTATCCTTTCTAAGCTAGGTAGTGCATATTTTGTGTTTGTATCTACATTTTATGCCATGAGAGAGGCTCTAGGGAAAGCTTAAGAAAAACCCACTCTTTAGTCCTTTTGTGCTTCTTTGATTAGAGAGGAAGATAAGCTTATACAACTTAGAGTGATCAACATTGTAGGTACCTCTAACAAAGCCTTAGTTGCCTAGCAGAAAAATAAACCCAAGTATCCCAAGAAGCAACATCCTCGCTACAACAACAAGAAATATAAGGGTCGCAAACCCGCTCAGACAGCTTCAGCTCCTAATGGTGACAAAGGAGAAAAATATAAAAATAAGAATACTAATAGACATTTCAACTTTTGTGATAAAGATGGTCATGACGAGTCCAAATGTTTCAAGAAGATGACAGCTTTAGAAGCAACGATGAAGAAGCACAACATCAGTATTGATTCTACTTCTTCTTCTTCTTCTTCTTCTTCTCATGGACATTCACTTTCTTCTTCTGGTTTCTCCTTCAATACACCTTCTACTTCTACTTCTGATAAGTGGCTTATTGATTTTGGAGAATCTTATCATATGGCTAAGGATAGAGACATATTTTCTACTATAAATGAATGTAACACCAAGAAAATATTTGTTGGTGATGATAGATCTCTTAATGTTGAAGGATCTGGAACAGTACAAGTAGAAAATGGCCATTTCAATGATGTCTTATGTGTTCCAAGTCTTTCTTGTAACCTTTTATCAGTATATCAAATCACTCATTCAGGTGAAGGTAAAACCGTAGATTTTTCATCTCACCAAGTTGTAATCAAGGATCTAAAAGATCTTAATCATGTTCTTACAACTGGAAATGTTGATGATATTACCAAGTTTTACAAGTTTGAAAACTTTGGGTCATCATCTTTTTCATCATTTTTTATTGCTCATAGAAATGACTTGAGCAAAATTTGGCATGAGTGATTTGGTCATCTAAACTATCGCTCATTGCAGCAACTATGTAATCAATAGATGGTAACTAGTCTTCCTCTTGTTTCATGCAGAGATGGTGTTTGTATTGGTTGTGTTTTCGGCAAACATCATCGGGATAGTTTTGAAAAATGTGCCTCTTGGCATGCCTCGGGTCCTTTGCAGCTTGTTCACGGTGATTTGTGTGGTCCACTTTCTTCTACTTCTTTTTCTAGGTGCAAGTATTTCTTAACTTTCATTGATGACTTTTCCAAACGTACTTGGGTTTACTTCTTAAAACTTAAGAGAAAAGATTTTGACAAGTTTTTGGCCTACAAGGCCCTTGTAGAAAAGCAATCTGGCCATCAAATTCAAAGGTTAAGAACAAATAATGGAGATGAATATGTGAACAATAATTTTACAAATTATTGCTCTACACAGGGAATCCAAATGCAATACATTGTTCCATATACACCACAACAAAATGGTGTTGCTGAGAGAAAGAACCGCACAATAAAAGATATGGCTAATTGTGTGATCCAATCTTAGGGATTAAGTCTAAAGTATTGGGCGGAAGCCATCAACTTTGCAAATTACATACTAAATCGCACTCCCACAAAGGCTCTTAAAAATATAACACCAAAAGAAGCTTGGACTAAAATTAAACCAGATGTAAGTCACTTCTTTGTATTTGGAAGTATAGCATGAGCTCACATTCCTNAAAGTGATCCCCACTTCTCTTTATAAAAGTGGGTCACTTCATAAAGAAACTTACACAATCACATGGTCATTTGGTTACCAATTGTGCCTTTTTTAAAAAGGGCATAACTCTAACATCGGAAGTCCGTTTTCAGTGCCATTTTTTTTAAAACCACACAAATTTTCGATCTCTTTCCGCCCAGGTCATTAGTTTCAGTTTTTAGGTCCATATTATCTACATATTTAAAATGGATTCTATAAGTAATGTCTTTCTTACCAACAAGCACTACTTCCAATGGAAATCTCATATGGAAGATTTATTAAGAAGTAAAGGCTTGTACTAGATTACCTTGGGAAAGGAAAAAGCACCCACTCGTGCTGATAAGAAAGACAAGTGGGATAAGAGGAATGACAAAGAACGTGGACTAATTAGAATGTCCATCTCCCTTGATTTAAGGTACCACCTTCAAGAAATTGATGACCCCGAAGAAGCTTGGGACAAGATTGAATATGTGTTTGGTAAACTCAATATTGTTTGAGCATAACAGTTAGAAAATCAAATATTGACCTTGAGTCCAAGTGATTTTTTTTGCCTTGGAGACTATTTATCTAAGTTTAAAACACTCAGAATTTTATGTGAAGATTGTAAGATAAAAATGGAGGAAGAGCGTTGCATCTATCTTATCCTTTCTAAGCTAGGTAGTGCATATTTTGTGTTTGTATCTACATTTTATGCCATGAGAGAGGCTCTAGGGAAAGCTTAAGAAAAACCCACTCTTTAGTCCTTTTGTGCTTCTTTGATTAGAGAGGAAGATAAGCTTATACAACTTAGAGTGATCAACATTGTAGGTACCTCTAACAAAGCCTTAGTTGCCTAGCAGAAAAATAAACCCAAGTATCCCAAGAAGCAACATCCTCGCTACAACAACAAGAAATATAAGGGTCGCAAACCTGCTCAGACAGCTTCAGCTCCTGATGGTGACAAAGGAGAAAAATATAAAAATAAGAATACTAATATACATTTCAACTTTTGTGATAAAGATGGTCATGATGAGTCCAAATGTTTCAAGAAGATGGCATCTTTAGAAGCAACGATGAAGAAGCACAACATCAGTATTGATTCTCCTTCTTCTTCTTCTTCTTCTTCTTCTTCTCATGGACATTCACTTTCTGCTTCTGGTTTCTCCTTCAATACACCTTCTACTTCTACTTCTGATAAGTGGCTTATTGATTTTGGATAATCTTATCATATGGCTAAGGATAGAGACATATTTTCTACTATAAATGAATGTAACACCAAGAAAATATTTGTTGGTGATGATAGATCTCTTAATGTTGAAGGATCTGGAACAGTACAAGTAGAAAATGGCCATTTCAATGATGTCTTATGTGTTCCAAGTCTTTCTTGTAACCTTTTATCAGTATATCAAATCACTCATTCAGGTGAAGGTAAAACCGTAGATTTTTCATCTCACCAAGTTGTAATCAAGGATCTAAAAGATCTTAATCATGTTCTTACAACTGGAAATGTTGATGATATTACCAAGTTTTACAAGTTTGAAAACTTTGGGTCGTCATCTTTTTCATCATTTTTTATTGCTCATAGAAATGACTTGAGCAAACTTTGGCATGAGTGATTTGGTCATCTAAACTATCGCTCATTGCAGCAACTATGTAATCAACAGATGGTAACTAGTCTTCCTCTTGTTTCATGCAGAGATGGTGTTTGTATTGGTTGTGTTTTCGGCAAACATCATCGGGGCAGTTTTGAAAAACGTTCCTCTTGGCATGCCTCGGGTCCTTTGCAGCTTGTTCACGGTGATTTGTGTGGTCCACTTTCTTCTCCTTCTTTTTCTAGGTGCAAGTATTTCTTAACTTTCATTGATGACTTTTCCAGACGTACTTGGGTTTACTTCTTAAAACTTAAGAGAAAATATTTTGACAAGTTTTTGGCCTACAAGGCCCTTGTAGAAAAGCAATCTGGCCATCAAATTCAAAGGTTAAGAACAAATAATGGAGATGAATATGTGAACAATAATTTTACAAATTATTGCTCTACACAGGGAATCCAAATGCAATACATTGTTCCATATACACCACAACAAAATGGTGTTGCTGAGAGAAAGAACCGCACAATAAAAGATATGGCTAATTGTGTGATCCAATCTTAGGGATTAAGTCTAAAGTATTGGGCGGAAGCCATCAACTTTGCAAATTACATACTAAATCGCACTCCCACAAAGGCTCTTAAAAATATAACACCAAAAGAAGCTTGGACTAAAATTAAACCAGATGTAAGTCACTTCTTTGTATTTGGAAGTATAGCATGAGCTCACATTCCTGATGAGAAAAGGAAAGAATTGCAGCCTAAAAGTGAGAAGTGTATATTTTTTGGTTATTCTGAAAATGTCAAAGGTTACAGACTTCTTCAATCACATTGTAATGAAATTATTATTAGAAGATATGTTAAATTTGATGAAAATCTCTTAGCCTGCGAGCCTAATTCGATGATTGTGCCTTCTTTAGCCTATGAGCCATCTTCGGCATTTGTGCCTTCTTATGATCTGGTTCCTTCTTCAGATGATGATAGTGAGGATGAAAATCCACCTCCGCCTTCTCACCCTCCTCTAGATGAGTCCTTTGAACCTAAACCAGCACCAGCCCCACCACTTTCTAGATGGGTCCGTTCAACACGAGAAGAAACTGGTGATCTTGTTGGTGATCCTTCATATCAGCGTCGGACATGTTCACAATTCTAGCGAGCCTCTTCTCTTTTGGATCAAGTTTCAGAAACTCATGATCCAGAGACATTTGCAAAAGCTTCATGTCATCCAAATTGGGATACAAAAATAAATGAAGAGTATCGTTCTTTAATGCCAAACGATACTTGGGATCTTGTACCTCTTTCAAAAGGAAGAAAACTTGTTAGATGCAAATGGGTCTACAGAAATAAGTATGCATCATATGGAAGTGTTGAAAGACACAAGGCTCGGCTAGTTGCCAAAGGATTTTCCCAAGTTGAAGGAATTGACTATAATGAAAACTTTTCCCCTGTAGAAAAAATGAATTCCATCTGCCTTGTTCTTGCCCTTGCTGCCTCACATAAATGGGAGGTCCATCAGATGGATGTTAAATCTTCCTTCTTGCATGGAGATTTGCAAGAAGAAATCTACATGGAACAACCTCCTAGCTATGTCCAGAATGACTCTAGCCTTGTTTGTCACCTCAAAAAATCTCTTTATGGTCTCAAGCAAGCTCCCCAAGCTTGGTATGCCAAAATGGATAGCTTTCTTATTTCCATTGGATTCTCTAGATGTCATTATGATCCTAATGTCTATACCAAGANTCGCACTCCCACAAAGGCTCTTAAAAATATAACACCAAAAGAAGCTTGGACTAAAATTAAACCAGATGTAAGTCACTTCTTTGTATTTGGAAGTATAGCATGAGCTCACATTCCTAATGAGAAAAGGAAAGAATTGCAGCCTATAAGTGAGAAGTGTATATTTTTTGGTTATTCTGAAAATGTCAAAGGTTACAGACTTCTTCAATCACATTGTAATGAAATTATTATTAGAAGAGATGTTAAATTTGATGAAAATCTCTTAGCCTGCGAGCCTAATTCGATGATTGTGCCTTCTTTAGCCTATGAGCCATCTTCGGCATTTGTGCCTTCTTATGATCTGGTTCCTTCTTCAGATGATGATAGTGAGGATGAAAATCCACCTACGCCTGCTCACCCTCCTCCAGATGAGTCCTTTGAACCTAAACCAACACCAGCTCCACCACTTCCTAGATGGGTCCGTTCAACACGAGAAGAAACTGGTGATCTTGTTGGTGATCCTTCATATCAGCGTCGGACATGTTCACCATTCTAGCGAGCCTCTTCTATTTTGGATCAAGTTTCAGAAACTCATGATCCAGAGACATTTGCAAAAGCTTCATGTCATCCAAATTGGGATACAACAATAAATGAAGAGTATCGTTCTTTAATGCCAAACGATACTTGGGATCTTGTACCTCTTTCAAAAGGAAGAAAACTTGTTAGATGCAAATGGGTCTACAGAACTAAGTATGCATCATATGGAAGTGTTGAAAGACACAAGGCTCGGCTAGTTGCCAAAGGATTTTCCCAAGTTGAAGGAATTGACTATAATGAAAACTTTTCCCCTGTAGAAAAAATGAATTCCATCTGCCTTGTTCTTGCCCTTGCTGCCTCACATAAATGGGAGGTCCATCAGATGGATGTTAAATCTGCCTTCTTGCACGGATATTTGCAAGAAGAAATCTACATGGAACAACCTCCTAGCTATGTCCAGAATGACTCTAGCCTTGTTTGTCACCTCAAGAAATCTCTTTATGGTCTCAAGCAAGCTCCCCAAGCTTGGTATGCCAAAATGGATAGCTTTCTTATTTCCATTGGATTCTCTAGATGTCATTATGATCCTAATGTCTATACCAAGANGAGTCAAGCTTTATGCCACCTGTAATTCTCTTGAAGTTGATGCCACCCTATATCGTTAGTTAGCTGGTAGCCTCTTATACTTGAATCATACCCATCTTGATATTTCCTTTGTTGTTGGTCTTGTTGCCCAATATATGCAAAAACCCCAAGAAATCCATTGGAAAGCAGCTAAAAGGATACTTCGCTATGTTCGTGGTATAGTTCAGTTCAGGATACATTACAGTTCAGAGGGGACTCCTTTATTGGTTGGTTTCATTAATTCAGATTGGGTCGGAAACCCTAATGATTGGAAGTCTACTGCAGGTTATGTTTTCAGCCTTGGTTTAAGACCTGACACTTGGGCCTGTAAGAAACAACAGGCTATTGCACTTTCTTCAGCAGAAGCAGAGTACCGAGTAGCGGTAAATGCAAGTCAAGAAGCCCTATGGCTTTGACAGATCCTTTCAAAATTTGGATTCCAGCACCAGCATTCGACCAGCCTTTGGTGTGACAATAAGAGTGCCATCAAGCTTCCCAAAGACCTATTTCAACATCAACGTAGCAAACACATCGAGCTACACATGCACTTCATCAGAAAGCTCATTCAAGATCAAGTTATTGAAGTGCTCTTTTTCCCTACAGAAGATCAAGTTGCAGACATTTTCATAAAGTCTCTTACAGAAGTGAAGTTTTCCAAACTTCGACCTATGTTAGGAGTTCAGGAAGTTGTCATTAAGGGGGAATAGGCTCAAATGCCTCCTTCCTTCTCCTATTGTGTCACTATTGTAAATTCTTCAATCCTATCCCAAGTTGTTCTTAAGGGGGGATGTTAGGATATTTAGACACTTGGGAGTTAGTAAGATCTACTTGGTCTATTGTGTCATTAGGTAAAAGTGTGTTTTCTAGTGTGTTTATTTAGTATGCATTTGTAGTTAGGAAATCCAATGGTCAAGATATGTTCCCAACATAGAGTGATCTGATGGTTCATACTCTCCTCGATCTTAACAGCCATTGATCTGTGGCTTAACACCTGATTGGTCCATGACATCTATTTAAATAGCATGGAGGTTCATTTGTCGATGATCGATTGTGAGAAAATCTCTTAAAAAATCTCTCTATAATCTTTTTCTTTGCATTAATAAACTACTCCAAGTGGTCGTGTTGGTTGGGGTTGTGGATGCTTCCCTGTAGGGGTTTTACCATGTTAAAACATCGATGTGTTGATCTTTGATATAGTTATGTGAGTGGTTACTGAAGGTGTTTGTCCTCTGTTGGAATACATGTGTTGTCCAACAGTTCTCATACTCAAATGAGAAAGTGATTGTGAAGTTCTGTTGTAATGTCCTCCATGTTGTAGTTCCTTTGTGAAATTACTGGTTTGTGTACGAGTTCATTGGTATGCCCTCTAAACTATGTATGAAGTGATGAGGCCATTACTCTGGTGGTGTCATTTTCCAAAATGTTTGGCACTTCACCAAGTGTTTTGTTGCTTCTTCTTGTCCTTGGTATTTCTATTGTTTTTTGTATTTATGTTCTGCATCAAAACATATGCACAGTAGTCATTTATATTCATACCATTCTGTAATGGTCTCTTTATGCGCACCCCACCATCTTGAGGGTGTAGCCTTGAGTGTTAATTCAAGTGATAACAGTCGTTGGTTTTCTAATACTTCGTCTTCGTATTGTGTCAAGAATGTTTCCAAATCATTTAGGTCGTGGAAACGGGGTGGTTCTCTGATTTTTGTGCCTACCCATCTTACTGCGTGGTCTATTCTTGTACATCTTCACATGGATATTTCATGTAGTCTCTGCTGCCTGTTTTCTAACCCAGTGTTTAAGTCTGTTGTGCATGAAGTAATGCTCCACCAACTGAGTACCCCATCTGCATTTGGGTTTACGTAATCCTAATCACACGCAGTTGTTCTGTACAACTGGTCGATTTCCTCTAAGTCCAAGCAAGTGGGTTCTATGAAACTCTCCCCTTCCGATGGATCTAGTGGTGCTATGACCCTGTATTCTCCAGATTCAAATGGCATTTTCCTGGTTTTCAAATTGATTATGGTCTGGTTGTCAAATTCCCAATCCAGACGAAGCAATGTCGGGTAAGGTGTTGTGTCGTCCACTATTTCAATGACTTCAAAGTTTTCTTTAGTGTGCACTCCATCAATATCTACTGTCACCCCTTTCAGTCTACCTATTAGTAGGACACTATGTTGGTCTTCTAGTTTTAATTGGACATTTGAGTATCCCAGTGTTGGCTCTCCCATGCATTGTCAGGTCTTCTTGGGTAGCACATTCACTTCAAATCCTAGGTCTAGTATAATGTCTCCCATGTTTAAATCTCCAATGTTATCATTTAGTCTAAATTCCCTACTTATTCTTCTTCTGGTGTGTAGGTGATTGATGGTTTTTTGTTCTAGTTTTTCTTTCATCTTGCTGCTACATTTCTCTAGTATGTTTTTCAATATTTTCACAGATGAAGGATCACTTAATACTTTCACGCATGATTGAAAAAATCCTTTGATTGTACTTACTTCTCCCTTGGGCTGCATTATGTTGGTATGATCCAATGATGGCGAAATCTCATATTCTGGGGATTCCTTGAATGGTTGCGCAGTTGAAGTTAACGTTGTGTCCTCCTTTTGAAATTCTTGTCTGTCTTCCTTAAAAGTATCCTTTTCTTTTGGTGCATCAAACTTCTATCTTGGTTCGGTGTTCTTCTTTACCCATTGGTTTTGTGCTAGTTCATGTTGAACTGTGTCATTTCCTGTTTTTGTTCCTCCACGAGTGACTATATTTATGCTCCATCTGTCATCCCTAGCTTTGGCTGAAATCCACTGGACATTCTGATTGTTCTGTTTCCTCTTTTCCTGAATCTTTACTAGCAATGTCGGGCATTCCTCTGTATCCTGGTCCAATGCGTGACAATACATACAAGTTGCTGGTGGAAGTGGAAATTCTCGTGCATAATGTCCCGATTGCTGACAATTGTGACAAGTGACAGGTCCTCTACTGCGTCTGAAACCTCCTATGTCTCGTCCTCCTCCTCAAGAGTCTGCTCGGTCACCTCTCAGCACGCTATACTGTGGTGCCTGATTATACTATGTGGTATTGTACTAGGGTTGTGTCGGGTTGTACTGTGGTTGCACGTTGTTGTATGGTTGTTGCACAGTATTGTATGGAGTTGGGGCTTGATTGAACTATGGTGTTTCTTGTCCAGTCATTATTTCGGCCTATACCCTATATGCATTTGATGTTCTTTCCCACATTAGCTCCATATTTATGCAATTTGTATCATCGTGGCCTACTGACTTCCAAAAGGTGCAATATGAATTCTTTGGAATTGTCTGGTATTTATGCATCGTCATACAGTGATAAGGGTCATGACTTGATTTCTTACATATTTTACACCATAATCCTCCTTGTGGTAGTGGATTTGGCATACCTATTTCCATATATTGTGCAAATGTTGGGCATTCGTTCTTGTGGTGTCCTTCTATCCTACATGCGGTGCACCAAATGGATTCTCGTTTGTCCTTATTCTTATTCTAGTTCAGCCGAAATGTTAGATTCTTCAAATCCTCCTTCAATTCCTCAATAGCTGGGTTCATCTAATGGTACTGGCTCTCTTCCAGTTGCAAGGCTTCCTACAGATCCTCTACCTGCATCTAAAATTTTTGTTGTCGTAAGGAATATTTTAAGTGTTGGAGTAGTGAGTTGACAAACAGGTGTCGATGTTGCATCTCGGTCATAAGGTGTTTTAGTTTTCCCTTTAGTCGCTTGAATATCTAGTCAATATCCCATACAGACTCTCCTGGTTTCTGTCTTATCTCGATCATCTTGTTCATGTACTGATCCTTTGATCTCATCTTCTAGAACTCATTAATCAGTAGCTTCTTAATGTCTATTAGTGTCCTCATCGTCCCAGGGGAAATGTTTATGTCTAGACTCATGTACCAGTCTAGTGCACGGTCTCTTAGCGTAATCTCTAGCTGTGCGAGTTTGGTATCTTCATCAACGATTTGTTTTGCCTTCCAAATCTTTTCACAAATGAATAGATGCTTCTAAGGGTCTTTTGTTGCTTCTCCTAGGAATTTTGGTAATCTAATAGTGGGATCATTTCCTACCATTATAAATACTGAACTACTTCCTCCTCTGCGCAATGTAGATACTTGACTAGTGCAGCCTGAACTGTCTCCTCCAGTTGTTGCTCCTAGTGTAGATGTACTCCTTGTTGTTAGACTTCCTCCGAACTTCAGTTGTCTAAACAGTGGTGTTCTCCTTGGTGTATTAGTCACACATGGGTTTGTGGATTCCACAATGACATTAATATGGATAGGATGGATGCCTTCTCCTCCTGTTCTTGGGCCTCTCGTCTTCCTCTCATACGTTGCGTGCAGGATTTCCTCAATCTTCTCCATAGCCCGGAGATCCTCTACCTCTTCATCATTTCTCAACAAGCCTTCCCTCACGGCTACGGCTCTCTTCTTGATATTCACCTTATATTGGTAGGGTAATCTGCTACGCGACGTTCTTGATGATGTCAAGATCCACTTGAATTGGTCATCATCCATAATGATCGGGTCCAAGGGTTCCTCCTCCTTCTTTCCTTACTCCTCACCTCCTTCCATGTATCTTCTCTTTGTCAGTGTTTCCCCCCTTCCCACGTGCATGCAAAGAAGTTTAGTTGTCTGATTCCATTGTCATTACACCTTTTTTAAATATCAGTATCTTAATAGAAGTATATAGGTATTGAATGTACCTTCCTCAAGGTCCACGTAGAAATTCTTTCTCTATTGCGTTTTATGACTTCGTTGTGTCAACTGCAAATTCGGTGATGAATCCTACCACAATATTGTCAAGCCAAAAGTCTATTGCGCAGGTGAATTTGTTGTTCACCTACTATAATTTCTTAATCTGTACATGGGTCCAATATAGCTGTCGGATCTGATTCGTCGCATAGTTATCCTTCAACCTTAGTATCCACTCCTATAGTAGATGCGGAAAATCACAGAAAAAAGACTTTGTGTAAATCAGTGAACACATATTTTTCCAAATGTTTGTGAGGTGTGATTCTAGGGTTTCTATTGTCTTTCTAGGAAAACTCTAGCTCTTTGGATCTCAACCAACCGTCAATTTCTACTTTTGTGGGGTTCTAAGGTCTCAACATTCCCTTCTAATGGCTCATCGGTCTTCTTGTTTTTCTCATTCTTTTCTCGTTCAATCTATCTAGTCTACTCAGTCCTCTCTTATTCCTTTTATCCCTAACATGGAAAAAGAACCATTTGTTAGTTTAGAATGCTTCCTTTTTATGTCTGATTTATTGACCCAGGTTTCATGTCTTTTGGGTTTCCAACAAATCCTCTAAAACTATTGTCCCTCCTGGTAAAACCAGAATGAAACACAGTACACAGAGCTATGCAGTCTCACACAATATAGATTTAAATTGGTGGTTGTAAGACTCAGGTGTTTACAGCCCAGGATTGAGTATGCGATAGGGGATGGTTAATATGATCCATCTACTATGAATTATGACTACAATCTACTAGTACTCACGGGGTTGCATCTATCCTTCATGATTTAGTTCCCCAAACAGCACAATCATATTCCATAACAATGCATCAACTCATTCATTAATAATAACAATTAACTGTTGAAAGAAAATAAAGACATACATGCATTCATCACATTACACAGATATTACCATGGTTCACCCCCTCCTGGGATACATCCACAAAGATTTGGCTCTTGGCTCTTTTATTATGGTAGTTCTAAATCTCTAGCATCACGCGCTTACAATTCCCTCTGATGGGTAAGATCTGTATGAGGCAAACTAGATCGCACCAGGCTCCACAGCCTATGATATAATCCTCAGATCTTCCTCCTCTCCTATGTTCTTAGTTCAACAGCTTACAAAATTGGTCCATAACCATATTACATAACGCATCAACTCGTACATAGCTATACTAGAACATTACAAAACTGAACTAATGCAAAAGCGAATCAACCTCTCTATGATACCTACGTATCTTTATTTATATATATCGGACTCTTCAGCCATTTACAATGTATTACCAAAACTCTAAGCCTACCGACATTAGGTCTTTCTCCCATGCACACGTGTTTTTCTTCCTCTAGATTTTGTTTTCCTTGTGCATGCTTTCTTGCATGTGCGAGTGTTTTGTTACCTTCCAGTTGTTACTTTCGTTTATGCGCGCTTTCTTTCCCACAATCATCCTTCTTTCCACTTTGGCCTGGTGCCAACAGGTGTCATAGAGCATAGTTCTGAAAACTCGGCTAGAGAAGAGTTGGTTTCCAGTCATGGAAACTCTTTCTCCAATGGACAACTGTCTTTTTGTAACATTTTTTTATGAAAGGTAACTTATAAAACACTTACTTGCAAAAAAAAACAAAAAAATAAAATTTAACAAAAAGACTTGAACTCAACATCTTTATTTCACTAAAGTAATTTTGAACCAAGAGATCTATAATCTATTACAAAAGATATAAAAAATGTTAGAAAAGATTAGGGAAGCTTATTCTTCTTCTTCCTTTTCTTCTTCTTCTTCTTTTCTTTTTTACTCATGGCCTCCTTCAAGTGTGTGCTTATCTCAAAATCATGTTTTTGTTTGCAAAAAAAAATTCAAACATCAACACTCACAAAACAAATTCAAAAAAATATCAAAAAAAATTGAAATTATATAAGCTTAGGGATAGATATCTACTAATCTATCCATAAAATGCAACCCCCTCCAACACCCCGCTCCCCTGCCACATTTTTTTATTTTACAAAAACACATAAGGTGCAATTCAAAGAACATTGGCAAGCTAGAACACTTTCCTCTCTATTTTTTATTTGCCAAGATTGCATAGGTCGCGAGGAAAGAGAAAAAAAAGTCAATCATTCTCTTTGTGGGAAAGAAAAGGCCATCTCTTCTCAGTCTTATCCAAATAGTCATATGTTGGTTTAATGAACTGTTCTTCCCTACTACCTACATTTTTGACCCAGGTTTCATATCTTTCAGGGTACCAACAAAGCCTAAAACTATCGACCCTTCTAGTAAACTAGAAGGCAACGCAGTACACAGAATGCACTGTGTAGTCTCACCCAAGATAGATTTAAATGGGTGGTTGTAAGACTCAGGTGTTTACAGC
>JZKD02S1795507.1:71896-82926 GCA_000966675.3 Picea glauca | reverse complement strand
TCCCCTTACTGTCTGTAGATCTCAAACTGAACAATGACAATATAGTGAAAACAAAATTTCTGCAATGGTCTTTGAAAATCTAGATAATAATACTCCAATCCAAATAGTAGAGGAAGCAGGGGAAATGTAGCGAGGTTTCAACAACGATTTTGGTAGCGGAGTGCGCAAACAAGGAAAAAACGTTTGCTCGGTCACTCAACACTCAGGAAAGGAAAGAAATTACGTGTTTGATAATTGAAAACCAGGTGTGGTGGCTGCAAGTCTGTGAGAGGGAAATTATTGATGAAGAGGGATGAAGGAGGGAGCGATTTGCAGAGATGGTCGCTACCAAAACTCAAGCAACAACTGTCACACGAGTTCGCTATGAAAAGGAGGGATCCCACATAATAATTGAAGGATTAATGACAGCTTTGAGCTCTGCAACTGGTTAGGAGATCACCACAACCATCCCAGCTTCCAAATCCACCTCAACAACGGATCTTGTAGCGTCGCTGCCAACTAGTTTGAACTAGCAGTTTCAACAGTGCCGAGTTTGAGAACATTCAAATCTTGAAATCATTAGAAAACTCATTAAAACCAAATCTACGAATGCATCTTTTAATGAACCGTGGTGCTGAAAACATGGTAGAACATGAACTCAATAAAATGATGACGAATCATGGCAAGGAATAAAGGACGAAGAGTGCGCTATGAAAACTCCTAGTGAGTTGGAAACACTTTTTTCCAAAAATATTATTTGACCACTTTTAATAGGACATAGGGACAACATGGAAAGGATATAAAGGTATGAGTGGAAATAGTGACATTTCAAGTCATGAAGGTCATGGGCTGAGTCAGGCTTGGTGTCAATTCATGAGGTGAGTCAAACCATAAGCCAAGAAAATGAACCTAGGCTAAAAATCTATGTGAGGGTAAAAAAATGAGCCAATACTCAAGCCTTTATTTATTCAAGCTAACCTAAGTAAATCACAATAAGATAATAAAGAAAAATTTAAAATCTAAAGGCTTAAAAATTAAAACTAAGGGATAAAAGACCCAAGGCAACTTAGTGTGATAACATTGGCTCCATAGGGGATGACATGCTCCCTGCAGGCTGCCAAGAACAAGTAGTTTCAGTGCCTTATACTAGGGCTATGGGATCACTTATTCAATAAAAAATAAAACAAAATTGATATTTACAATGGCATGGAAATCCACTCATGGCTTAAGAAAAATACTTTTTCGGAAAATGCCCATTGACAGGGCCACCAAAAACTTCTGAATCCTCCAAATTCTGCAACTTATAAGTGTTATTTGAAAATACCTCATAAATTTTGAAGGGACCAATCCACAATGCCTCAAATTTACTATGCTTTCTTTTGTCTTTCTTGGGTGCATCCCACTTGAGCACTAGATCTCCTAGCTTGAAATATTTTTTTCTTACCTTCTTGTCAAAGGCTTGCTTGATCTTTTGTTGATGGTCCTGTGCTTTGTCTAGTAGCTACTCTCTAGTCTACTGCACTTCTACCAACTGTTGTATTCTTATGATAATATCATCAGGTTCTCCTTGGTAGTCTTGGAAGAATTTTTCCATAGGCAAGGCAAGTTGAGAAGGAAATATAACCTCAACTCCATACACAAGCTGAAAATGAGAGACACCAAGAGATCTCTTTGTTGTCACTCTATCAACCCACAAATCAACTTTAAGCTTTGAATCCCATGCTTTCTTGTTGTCTTCTAATAATATTTTGATGATATTTATAAGGCTCTTGTTAGAGGACTCTGCTAGTCTATTCCCTTCGGGGTAGTAAGGAGTAGAATGAACCAATGTAATTCCATATTGTTCACAAAACTTGATTAATGGTTCAGCCTTGAAAGATGCAACACTATCAATAACAATTATGTTCGGACAACCAAATCTCACCATAATATCCTCAAGAAAACCAATGATTACCTTGTGGGAGGCATTCCTTGTAGGGATGGCTTCTATCCACTTAGTAAAGTAATTAATGGTAGTCAAGGTCCACCTATGCTGACCACTTGAAGAAGGATGAATTTCCCCAATAAAATCTAGGCCCCATTACTGAAAAGGTCCTGAAGCTACCATAGGCTTCAATGGAAAAGACTTGAGCTACTGCTTTCCATAAAAATTTTGACACTTGATACAAGGTCTAATATTTGCATAAACATCAATAAAGAGACTAGGCCAAAAATACCCAGCTCTGTGGATTTTGTAGGATGTGGTTCCACAGAAGTGATGGCATCCACATAAGCTGTCATGAAAATCATACATAATCTTTTGGGCCTCCTGTGGGTCTAGACATCTAAAATACACTCCTAAAGGATCTTTACAATACAATACTTGGTCAATAAGACAATATTTGATTGATTTGAGCTTCAAATATCTCACCTTGTTCTTCTCCATACCATCAAGAGGCTGCAACTTCTGTAGAAAATATATAATGTCCTTGTACCAAGTGCATTCTGCCAATGGAGGGCTGAGTTGAGAACCTTTAACAGAAAAATCAACTTGCTGATTTTCTAAGCTAATGTTGATGAAATTAACCCCCAGAGCTTTGCATTTCGATTCATCCAACAACCTAGATAAACCTTGGCCATTAACCAATTTGGTGGGCTTTATTTCAAGATCAAATTCACGAATTTTGGCAATCCATTTGATCCTTCTTCTGTCTATGTCATGCTGAATAAGAATCTCTTTCACCAAGACTGGAGGGACATATGCAATGAATTTTGAATGCAACACACAGAATATTAAATCCTTGAGAGCTTTGACCAAAGCATAGGCGTGATTTTCCATGATGCCATATTTTATTTCAGCATCCCTCAATGCCCTGCTGGAAAAGGTAATGGGCTGTTCTAACCCTTTTGCATTCTTTTGTAATAAAACAACTGCTACTGTGTCAAATGAAGCAAAATAAAAAATAAAAAAATCTTTGGAGTAGTCAAGGCTGATGAGCACAGGTGCTTCAATCAAAGCCTTTTTGATTTGATCAAAATAATTTTGAGACTCAATAGTCCATTTGATTTGATTTCCTTTCCTCAGCATGGCTGTAATATACTTTACCAATTCAACAAAATTTGAAACAAACCTTCTCAAAAAATTAATTTTCCCCAAGAAAGACGAAACTTCTTTCTTGGATCTAGGGAGAGACAAGGTTTGGATAGTTTCTACTCAACTTGAATCAATCCTTACCCCTTTAGTTTATACAATGTGCCCCAATAATTTCCCCTCCTTCATGGCAAACAATGACTTTTTTGGATTTAAAGAGAGACCAAATTTTCTGCATTTCAAGAAGACATTTTTCAAATGATGATAATGTTCTTTATCAGATTGTGAGAACATTATTATGTCATCCAAATAAATGACTACAAACTTGTCCTTCTCCCCAATAAAGGCAATTTCCATGGCTTGATGAAAGGTCGCTCCTACATTCATCAATCCAAAGGGAATTTTAGTGTACATGAATGTACCCCAAGGAGTAGTGAATGTTGTCTTCTCTCTATCTTCAAGAAAGACAGAGATATGTTTATAGGTAGAAAATCCATCAATCATAGACATCCTAGATGCACCTGTCACCCTCTGTAATATGTGCTCCATCTTTGGTAAGGGGTAATTATCTTTCTTAGAGATTATATTCAAATTTCTAAAATTGACACAAAGTCTGACTTCTCCATTCTTCTTTCTCACTGGGACCAAGTTGGCCACCCATTCATAATATCTCAAAGGAATAATAATCTTGGCATCCAAAATCTTTTTTACCTCTTTTTCCATAATAGGAAACAACATAGGATTTATTTGTCTCAGCTTCTGCCTAAATGGCTTGGTCTCTTCCTTCAAAGGGATCTTATGTGCAATGATGCTTGTGTCGTATGTTATCAAATCTTCATATGTCCAGGCAAATACATCAACAAACTATTTTAATAGCTCAACATATTCAACCCTTTGTTCCTTTGACAAGCTACTAGACAACTTGACATATTTTGGATCCTTCTCTCTACTCACATTGCATTCAGTCACATCAACGTCATCGGTAGAACCTTTAACCTTTACAACCACATCATTTCTATCGAACAATCTCTCCAAAAGAACTAGTCCCTTTGGAATATGGTTATTAGGCAACTGAACAATATTATGGTTAGCAATTTTATTTAGAAAAACATCAGCATGAGGGATATTTTCAGAATCATGATCTTGATCAATATGTAATGCAAAAAACTCATCAACGGTCTCAAGAAATATTTTAATCTCAAGATCATCCTCAAAAACCTTCCAATTTTTGACATTGTTAGGTATAGAGGGTCTGTACTTCACTTCTACATCATATTTGAGTTTAGGTGGCAAAGGGACTCTGAAATTATTTGCTAAAACAATCAAAGAATCAACCATGGTGTTCTCCTCTCTTGGAATAAATGAGATATTGAAAGCTAAGAAGAAACTGTCAACAAGATCCCAAACTTCATTTCTATAAGTCCTTAGCCTAGGGTACTTAGCTTGATATAGATTTCTGATTTGATGGACAATTAATTCATCATCCCCAAACATTGATATCTCTTCAATCTCCATGTCTTTTGTAGCCCTCAAACCCAAAACAAGGGCTTCATACTCTGCCACATTGTTGGTAGTTTCAAATTCTAGCTTGTAGGACAAAGATATGTTCTCTTGAGTAGGTGAAAAAAAGACTACTCCAACACCAACACCTTCCTTAGTAGAGGCTCCATCAAAAAACATCTTCCAAACATAGGTAATTAGAGGATAATCTTCACAAAAAGTAATGGACCATTTTCTGATTTCAAGAGGAAGTTCAAGAGCATTAGTGAGATGCAATATACTGGATCCCAAATCAATATCAAGTGAAAAAATAGGATGGTTAGTGGGGTTTTATTCATCACTGATAATGTAGGCCAACCGAGCTTCCCTGTAAAGCCTTCTATGCTCCCCCCCAAACACAGGAATGGTAGCATATTTAAGGTCCATCTGCAAGTCCCCCCCTAGTATTTTTATCCAAGATCTTGATAAGAGCATACCAAACTTAGGGGGACATGAACCACAACAATATCCATGACCACACTTTTCATGGGCAACTGAAACATGGTCACAACCAGATCTTTGATGACCCCATGACACTTCACTTTCCTAGAGTCAAAATAATATAAGTCATGGTAAGTTTTTGTGATTTCTAATCCAAGTTCATCCATGACTATTTTTGGCATGAGATTGTGAGATTCCCCTGAGTCCATCAAGCAATTATGCAACACCTTATCATGAATGTTTAGTGATGTATATAAGGGAGGGGATGAATCATATATATCTTCTATTAAAGGTTCTAATATGACTGTTATCTTTTCATCTTGAAGGTTGATTGAATTAGTGGAATTGGAGGAGGATTCGAGCTGCAACATTTTGGAAAGATAATTTTTGAACTCCTTATTTTTGATCAGCTCCAAAAAAGGTACATGGATCTTGATTTTTTGAATTTCACTTTCAAAGATGAAGGAAGATGGAGATTTCAKAATCTCCTTAACTTCTGGGGTAGGATTCTTAACCAAAGATTGAGGGATTTGTGCATCTTTTTCTTTTCTKCCAACTACCACAACCTTGGCATAATTTTCTGTTTTTGTAGGCTGATTAGAAGTATCAATCTCTTCCTCTTTCTTTTTGGATCTTAGATTATATTTATTAGGATTTTCTTTTGTTTYCCCACCCTTACTCAATTCATTTATTTTATTGTCCATTAGGGATTCCTCATATGCAGATTGGGTCAAGTGAGGGGATGAAGAGGTGTCACCTAAACAATGGATCTCAGGATCAATTTCTTCATCCTTTCCTTCTCCATCAACAACAAGGTTGTTTTGTAGAGGAGTTTGGACTTTTTGATCATCCATATCTCTATTTCTTGGATCTCTTGGAAGGATTTGAGGAGCATTATTTGGTATTCTAAAGTTACCTCTATGATCAACATTCTATGTATTTCTGTAGGTTTGTTTTCCTTCAAGTTTTAACTTCTCCATCTCAGCAGAAAGTGATTTTACTAATTTGGTAAGTTCATCAACTTGAGTATGGACAACAGAGGAATCATAGGTTAAATCTTCAACTCTATTTTGTCTCTTGTCCCTATCATATTTTCCCCTAAGTTTGTCAGATGCCACTATGTTAGATTCTACTTCCAAGACTACATCTTGCATATGGGCTAAGGAAGGAGGTCTTCTTTCTCTCAGTAGAAGGAAAAACTCGGGGTCAAAAGCACTGGCATAGGTGATCTTGATAGAGGCTTATGTAGGCTTTATCTCAACAACGATTTTATTGTACATTTTATTGAACCTCTTGGAGAAGTCAGAGACATACTCTCCCTCTTTCCTCTTTAGGGATCCAAATTCTGTGATATAATACAAAAAATCTTTCTTATCCCCCCATTGTCTCAAGAAAGCATCGTCTAAAGCTTCAATCCCAACAATGGATCCAGGAGTCAAACCCCTAAACCATTTCCTAGCCTCACCATCAAGGACCTGGAAAACAAATATCATCCACACATCCTCATTCTCAATGTTTAGATTGTCTGCATAACTATAGAAGGCAATAAGGTGTTGTTCAATAGTTATGCCTTCTTCTCCAATGAATTTGGGCATGCATTTTAAGTAATCTCTAGTAGGGAGAGAATTCATAGGCCGAGGTAAGACAAGAGGTGCATACATAGCAAACACTATGGCATCCATCCTATTTCTAGGAACATTAGCAGCTGCCATTGGATTTTGAACTATGGGAGAGCAAGGAGGAGAAGGAGATTTGCCTGTGTGCAGATTAGGAGAAAAAGGGATGTAGGAAGGAGGGATTTCAGTTTTCACAACAGAAGGTTGAGTCTTGGAAGAAGATGGTATAAGATGAAAGGGAGATGAGTTTTCCTCCTCTTTGGCTACATAAATTTTAATAGGAGGAGGAGTAGCAAAGCCTAAGGTAGGAAAATTTTCGAGACTCTCAAGTCTGAACCAATTCACAATATCAGGGGAGGCAAGGATTTCAAATTTTTCTTCTTTCAATTCTGGGTCAAAAGAGGAGTATTCAACAGGAAAATTTTCAAAATCAAAATTCTTAGATACTTCATCAGAAGGTAAAGGAGGATTACTAGATATAACAACTAGTGTATTAAGAATGGAATCATGCAACTGACCAGAAGTACCTGATACAACAACATAACAAATTTCTTGAGAATATTTTCTCTTCTTGATTATCTTCTCTGGGTGAGCTTCAAGTGAAGCCAAAGATAGTTGTGGAGTTGACCTCATGTGTCTGCCTTTAGGAGCCACAAATGATATAATGGAGTCACCAGGTGCAAGCTGCAATCTTCAATGTACTGATTTCTAATGCACCTTCAGAATCAATAAGCTTTGTCGTTCAATCCCAGGGAAATGTCTTCAACTTGTTCCCCAACAACGACGCCAAGAATGTTAGTACTATGAACCACCCTCATATTGCAGAGAGGATAATGCCAGTACCCATCAGGTTATATGTAAATGTAAATGAGTTTTTAAAAGGTCAAATGGATAAGAATCAAGATAATAATGTTCTAACTCATAAATATGGGCTAGCATGCACAAGCAATTGAGGTCTTGATCAACTTCAGTCAGTGAGTGAGAGTAAAAGTGAATAGAAGGAAGACTTTGGTGAGGGAAATGTAGAGGTTTGTTATGGACATCAGGTCTTCAAGTAGCCTAAGGAGGAAAAACTCAAACACAAGATCTTCTTGAATTCAAAGTTTAAATAACACTAAAGAACATCATAACAATACTATAATCAAACATTCATCATAATACAACTATAACAATCTCATGTGAATCATTCAATCATGAACACTTCAATATAAGAGGAAATAAGATGGAATAAGAGAAACTGACTTATATTAATAAAAAATTCTCAAGTCAAGTACATAACCAAAGAACCAATATGATTAATCAAAATATTACAATAAGGGAGACTAGCTCAACCATTCGAACCCATTAAAGCATTTGGAATGTCTATTTATAACAGAAAGGTAAGGCAACAACTAGAGGTGCAAGCTGGCCTTCCTCCCATAGGATTCTCCAAATTAGTTATTCAATCTAACAACTATGCTAACAACTATACTATAAAAAAGGAAACATGTTGGCAACTGATCCAACAAAATTTTAACTGACATTGTCTTCATTGATGCACATCCCTTTCCATGCCAAGTGTCCTGCAGAGGTTGTAAGTTGTCATCATGCTACCATCTATGATCTTATTCTTTCTCCACATCATCATCCACCCATCAGAGTGATAAAATCAAACCACTTGTTTCCAGGTACTAGTTGGTAGTGTCGTTCATTAGTGTGCTGGGTAGTGAGTTTTGTAGTGCCTTTACAAAATACATTGCATATTTCATAGCACAGATCCAAAACAAGACTACAGAATTGGTAGCGTTGAGCATGTATACCTCTGCAGAATTGGCAGCACCCTCACTGAACTGGTCCTACAAAATGGGTAGCGCCCATCATCAAAAAAAATTTGGTAGCATCACTGTAATATATCTCATCGTGTTCAATAGCATCATCGTTATATCACTTAGGAGATTTGGTAGCATTCCTATGGAATTCATAGCACCATCGCTAAGTTCAGTCTTAGGATATTTGGTATCACTGTAGGTAGAAAATTGGCAGGACATGCTAAAATAGACGATTCCGCAACGCCATAGTGCTACAAAATGTCTATGCTCTTTCTGTATGAGGAGATTAATCTTTTGAAAAGTACAAAAAACTTGAGCTAATAGGTTAGGAGTCTGTAAATGCCTGTATAAGTGGCAAAAATAATACATCCTTGATCACTTACTCTTGCAAAAGGAGACCACAATAAAAAATGAAGCTTATAGCGCCAACTATTTCATCAACCTAGCACTCCTTCTTGTGGAAGGAGGACTTCCTTCTAGCACAACAACATGCTTTCCTTTTGTAGTAACAGGCTTCTTAACCGCAGATGTGATTTTCTTCTTGACTGGTTCCTCTTTTTCAATGGCAACTTCAACCAACACATTCAAATTCCTTTGGGCCACTTCATCCTTGAAGTGTGGCAATTTTTCCTTGAGTTTTCTGTTCTGAGACTAAAAGTCTTTGTTTTTCCTATAAAGGTTCTTGAGTTGTTTATGGAGAGGAAGAGCTCTTCTAGCTGCAAATCTTGATAAATCAAGAGTGTTACTGTAATTATCCATGAGCTCCTTCATCTTAGTTCTTTCAGATAAACCCTCTGATTTCAAGCGAGCAACGTCCTTCCTAGCCTCCCTGAGCTGTCTAATCAATCTTTTGAAGGTGTGATTGCTAGGTGGAGTCCTAATATTGATAATATCAATAGGACTCTTCATGGATTGACCTTCATCTTTTCGTTGTACAGGGGTTCTATCTACCATTTCAATAGGCTTCTCAATGCCTTTACCCCTGTCTCTCTTTTTCTTCAGAATAGAAACCTTTGGTAGGAATTGTGCTTCAAAAACCTCCTTGAGAGTTGATGATCTTGTGAAAGGTTTCTTGACTTTTGTGCTAGCTGCCGAGGGAGATGAAGGGAAATTCAATTTTCTTCCTTTATTGGTTGTGGCTTTAGTCGATGAAGGGACCTCTTCCAATTCTAGTGCAGAAGGACGTGAAAATTCTCTCTATGGAGAATGATAAGCCTTTCTCTCTGCTTCTTCAACTTCCTTAACAACCTCTTTGTCTTGAGTAATGGATTTACTCTTTCTTTTCTTGCTTGTTTCCGCTAGAGCATCACTAGTAGATGGAAAAGGAATTTGCATCTTTGACTGAGGAGTTGAAGCTGTGTCCAACTTCATGTGAGTAGAAACAATGAATCACTCCCAAGGAATGTTCTTCTTCTTCAATTCTTCCATTACCAACATTCTGATCAATCCAGAGCGAAAGACGCTAGTGTCCACAAACTTGGATTTGGCTTGGACTCTTTCATACATTTTTCCCATGCTCCTCAACAAGTAGAAAGGGATATTCAATTAATATTTACCAGTAAAATGAAGAAGAATTATTATATGGTACTAGTATAACATATTAAACCTTCCCTCACATGTGAAGTATCTCTGGATGATCTTCAACATCTTGTCAAAATATTCAACTAGATGACTTCTAGGCACTCCGTTGGACAAGTTGTCAGTCTGATAATGTAGTTTGAGGAAGTCCTTGGAGAAGGAAACATTCAAAGTCATAGATTTAAACATTCTCTTCCCAGTGTTAGGAATCCCTGTGGCTATTTCAATAGAGGCTTCAGACATCTCAAACTCCAAGTCTCCTACCTTAGTCTTAAGGCAATAAAAATGTGAGGCAAATTTCCTTGCCACTTCAGGATGTCCCCTCTACATGTTTTGGAAAAATGAGAGGCAAACCACCCTTTGAAAACCCCCCCCAACCCTTGGCTCTGCATCAAATAGGTTTATGCTCGAGGGTTCAATTATGACTACAGTGCATCCCTTGTGGTATTTCTTCTTCTAAGGTGTCTCCATGGGTCAAGATAAGGGATCAAAGGCTATGGTGCAGTGAAGGATAAGAGAGAAAACAAAGGAAGACTTCAATGGGAGAGTGACAATGAACAATGACTGCTCTTTCCTATGATTCTACTCTAACTCACATTGTTTTTATGTCTTTTGGAAAGCAAGAAATGCAATTTTCCCTCCCCTTGTTGTCTGTAGATCTCAAACTGAACAATGATAATATAGTGAAAAGAAAAATACTGCAATGGTCTTTGAAAACCTGACTAATAATACTCCAATCCAAATAGTAGAGGAAGCAAGGGAAATGTAGTGAGGTTTCAACAACGATTTTGGTAGCACAATGCACACACAAGGAACAAACGTTTGCTCGGGCACTCAACACTTAGGAACATAAGGAAATTGCGTGTTTGATAATTGAAAACTAGGTGTGGTGGTTGCAAGTCTGTGAGAGGGAAATTATTGATGAAGAGGGATGAAGGAGGGAGCGATTTGCAGAGATGGTCGCTACCAAAACTCAGGCAACAACTATCACACAACTTC